>CM074586.1:13350000-13625000 GCA_037305975.1 Chrysolophus pictus
GGGGTGAATGGGGATGTGTATCATCCAACTTGCAGTACTGGGCTGCAGACAAGACTGTCCACTTTAGTATTTCCAGTGGAGCAGTTAGTCACTCCTCCCACCTATTTGCAGCAGCAAAATGAGAAAATGCTGCTCTTCAGCTCAAATAGATGTTTATTTCATTCAGAGAATCTAAAAATGCCTCTAGAGGAGCTGTAATGCCCAAATCATTAAAGCTTTGCCTCTTTACCATGATGTATTTTGGAAAATCTCAAGCCTCAGAACACAATGAGCAGAAGGAGGTAAATCATAGGGTGCTTCTTACTTCGACATGTGGTAGGAGGAAGGAGAAAACTGGCTTTATGATGGCAACGGGAACACAGCTGCCCCTGGACCAGACAAGCCAGTTGGGTGCCTGCACTTACAGCATCCCCAGGCACATGAAAGGCAAGAGGTGGTTACTGGCCACTACAATTTTTTCCACTCAGAAGACCATTTATGATGAAGGAAAGGTTCCTTGCTTCCAAATAAATAATTTTTTAAAAAAATAATTAATCTAAGAACAGCTTGCTAACACAGACCACTAACATTTATTTCAGGTTTTCAGTTCCCTGTAAAATCAGGGAACATGTACTTAGCTTTCCTCTACCACAGACTACACTGAAAATGTCAAAAAACAGGACAAGCCAGCTTATAAATAATTGCAAAGCCCCTCCTGGAAAAGGTTGAGAGGGAGGTGGGATGAAAGCTCTGAGCCAGGAAAGCTGGGACTGCCAAGGAGCAGAACAGAATAAGGGCAAGGACAGTGTGTGATACCCAGCTCCATCTGTACACAGAAATAAAAGGCATTGAGGAAAATATCAGCGCAGGTTATGGCAGGTGTTCCCAGGTGTGGGGAAATCCTCAGGGGAAGAGCACCATCAACAGAAAATACAGTAGACCTTATAAGAGACAGCTGATGTGGCAGATCCTACAAAAGCTTGTCTGCAGTATCAGAACATCTTTTGTTCTCTAGCCCCATTCTTTCACCTGGCAGCTCACGGATGAAAAGACCTGAGAGATGTTCCTGTCACCAGAGGCTTTTCCTCAAAAGGCTCCTAAAAGGAGGAGGGCCAGGGTAATGCAAGCTCTGCTACAGAGGACACATGGCAGAGGAAGCTTTACCCCTCTAATAACAACTTGCCTACATCTCAGGAAATTCTCCTTAACCCTGCCTCCTCACTATCTGCAGTGTGATAACAAAGTCAACATTGTCCATCGTGTCTCAATTTGAAGCGACTCATTTATTCTCAGGAGCACAGTGTTCATTTTTTTTCAACCTGGCAACCTAAGAAAACAAGGTTTACATGATCATATTGCCTGTCATATGCCTTAACTGTTTGTCCCTTCCTATTAACTTTTGAATCACATCGGACTAGGGATAGAGCTCAGAGGGAAATTGGGTTTCTCTTATAGACATGCAGTTTCTCTAAGATTGGTGAAGCTTCCTTGCATCAGGTAGGGCAGGGACCTGGTTCACGTCTCTGGGGGAAAGCCAAGAGCAGAGGCAGCCACTGTCCCCACTGCGGGCCCATCCCAGCCCACCTGCACACACTGCCACCTGCACGGCCCCTGCTGTGCCCCGGGGACAGGGAGAGGTGAGCTCTGCATGCAGAGCAGGGCCTGGGTTTGGCCGTGGTGAAGCACAACTTCATAGCAAGTCTGACCGCACGCATCGCAAAACTTGGGTCTTTTTCTGCCAAATTGCTTGTAACTTCATGATGTATCATCAGGGACAAATGCCAATATTTCTCAAGTACTCCCTGAGCCCAGTACATAACCACGCACAAAACAGTATGCAAACAGAGAGCTCTTACAGTACATTTGTCTTTAGAACTTCTTCCCTTTTATCTGAGGATGGCAAGTGAAAGAAAAGTCACTGCGAAGTCCTTCATCTCCTAACGCCATGACTTTCTAGGGCTGCACAATCAATGTGGGGCTCCTTGAAACAAGCAGAACATGTGTGATGAAGCACACACAGACTGGAAGCAGCACTCCTGTAAGGCTGCGAGCTTGGCTCTTGACTGAGCTTGTGACACTGGCAAAAAGCAGCTCCCCGCCCAAGCAGGTTCTGCAGGGGCATCTTCCTCTACTTACTGGCCAAACTATTGATTTTTAAGGAAACGAGAAGGAACAAAATATGTCCCTTCCGCCTGTAGCACCACATGATAAATTTCACTGCCCTTCTCCCAGCAGCTTCTAGTGACAGTGCAGTGTTTGTCTGAATTTTTAACAGATGTTTCTAAGTACTCTTGACCACTGCTCCCTCCTGAGGATTTCGGCAGTGGGAGAGCTCTAGATAGTAATGCAAACAAAGCTGTAAGAGGCTCTCGGGGATAATCTGTAGACACTGCATCTAGTATGGGTGTGGATATGGGTCCAAGCCTTATGAAACTTTGTAAATATCCTCCGAAGACCAGCAGGCTGGACTGACCCTGCCTGCAGATGTTTTTGAGCTTACCAGCACCACAGTGAACAGCAAGACATCTTATAGAGAGCTGCAATGCTCCTGAAACAGCTGAGAGTAGAATTTAAACCAAAAGTTACAAAAGCAGGAATAGAGTGGAGCAGAACAGAATAATGCAAGGGATGATGTGTGATGGTGTAACCACATTTCCAACAGAATATCATCGCAGGTATTCGCTGCAGCAGGGCTCAGGCTGGGCTCAGCAGGATCTCCCAGATGCTGGGTAGCCCTGGGGAGCGAGCACACTAGATGCAACTGACAGGTGTGAAGGAACTCATGCAGTCAGAACATGAATTGTTTGGAACAAATCTCTGCTTTCATTTTAGAAGAGAATGGTTATCTCGTACTTACGCCTGGGAAGAAGGCAGTGACATCTGCCTGAGTTTGCACTTAGCTTCCACTTTGTATAGCCACAAGTTTACACATTGAAATGTGACCGTGACTGCTTAAGATTAAAATGAAATCTATTCACTACTGTTGGCCGGAACTGGTTTTCTACAGGGTTGGCCTATTGGCTCCAGAATGCAAGCAGGCACTGTGGTTGTGCCAGCCCTGGGGCTGGATGCATCCCACAGCCCAGCACACCACTGGGAAGCAGCCCCCACGCCTGCACCTGTGTCCTGCTGGGCAGGGGAGGCTGCCTGTGAGGGCATGGCTTTGTCCAGCTGGTGCAGCACTGTGACCGCTGTGTCAGTCATGACTGCACCACAACCCATCCCCCAACCCTAAAAAACATAAAAAGCCCGAACTCAGACACATAACCCGATAGAGCAGCATCGCTCCCAACACCCCGCTACCAGCACAGAGCAAGGTATTAAGTGTTTTCTGTCGCCTTCTAGACCAGAATTTTGTGAACCCTTTTGTAAGTCCATTTAATTTGGTTTCAAAATTCCTCATACTGAAAAACACTTGTTATACATTGGCCCCGACTGCTGCACACAGCGACAGCTTGGTAGTGACAACCCACAAGATATACTTAGCTTCACAAACTCATCATCAATGGATTTTGAAAGCTCTGTAGCCAACAGACTGGAAACCACATGCAATACAAACACATAATAGAACTTTTAATGTGCAAAGAGACTAAACAAAAAGATCCTTGACCTTCTTGCTTTCCCTTGCATACCATTATCCCCAGTGAGACAGCAAATGGAATGACGTTGAGAGCAACAGCTACCACGAAGCAACTTTGGAAGCCAATTTCTACAGTAGTTAAGCAGTTAATGGCGTTAATCAGAATGATAACTTATTAAATTCTACATTTATGCAAATAGCATTTGGGCATATCACAGTGAGACATGAGTAGAAGAGCTCACCAGGAAAAGGTCCCAACATCTTTTAAATTTGATGGATTTTTTTTTTAATAACGTGTAAAATAATAGCAAAGGTCTGTGTCCGTGATTGTTGGTACATCTGACAAACCACACTTCAATAATAAGCTGTAGTCACAAATTAATCTCCAACATCCCAAACAGATTAATGAAGAAATTGTTTAATTCTTAACCTTTACGAAGCAGGGATTAATCTCTACAGCTAAATCCAATCTCTGTCTTTATCCTTTTAACAAGAAGTTGACATTTCTTACAGAGCTCCTAAAACAAGCAACATTTATTGAATAAAGAGAATGGCAGGTATCCCTCACTCTCCCCATACAAAGCCATGCAACAGTTTATATCTAAGGCATGAAACAATGCTATCTGGATAGGCTGAAATAAATCAGAAAAAGATGCACTTTACAGGTTTCACAGCACTCTTAGTTTTGTAAAAGCTGTGTGGGGAATTTACTGTTTTCCAGTTTTCCAAAAGAAATTATCTGGCAACATTTTGTCTGTGGGTTGTGTTTGAATCCAATGAAGAAGCAGGGGATTGGACGAAGAATGATGAATTGCACCTTTAATGGCTTTCTAGATGTAGCTCTGTCCATCTCCTCCCTCCCCCCTAAGAAAAAAATCAAAACAACAACAAATGTATCTACGTACTTCGTTTTCTCCTTTGTTGGTGTTTTCTATAGCAATAAATTCTGCACAGAATTTTACCCATTCATTAAGCTCATTCCACATCTTTGGGCAAATGAGGTGGGAAAGTGTCTACCATCTATGCTGCCCATACAGCTTGCTGCAGGATGTTGTGTAAAATGAGCATTCCACCAATTGAAATTGTACCTGTATTTTGGAAATCAATAATACTGCTGATACACAAGCCCTAACTATTGGTTTATTGATGTGTATGTAAATACTCATGTAACTGGGTACATTCGCTTTGTTTGGACAAAGCCTGCAACACAGAATGTTAAAACATCTCTGGAAAAAATAATTGGCCTTTTTTCTCCCCTTTGGGTACAAATTTCTGTTTTTAAATGAATGTGCAGGTTTCCTGTTGCTGCACGAAGACTTCATTTCAAAATACTGTCATCGACTAATTCTACATTAAATTAAAACAGAATGTTTTACATCAGAAACACGTTTTTTTCATTAATTACTTTACAGCACATATCTTCTTCACCTTAATGTAATTCCTGAGTATTAAGAAATGAAGGGGCTGAGTGGCTGTTTTTGGAAAAAAAATAAAATAAAATGAAAAAGAAAGAAAAGAAAAAGAAATAATTTGAAGTTTTACAGTGACTCTCTTTATGGAGTCAACTTATGCAAGCACCGAAGCCCTTCCAGAGAAAACAGGATTCTCCCCACCTCCCTCTGGCTTTTCTCCCTACTGAATGCCATGGCCTTCACTCAACCAAAGGAAATGAAAGACAGACTGAGACAACAATGTCACGTGGGTGAAGGTCAGATTGATTTTCAGCTGTGTGGTGCTGTTCTATCACCCTCAGGACAAAAGTTAAGCCCTTCATTTTTTTCATGTCTGCTTTAACAGAGCAACTTATTTTTTCCTGAAATTCTGCTTGAGCTCCACACCACCAGAACTATCAAGGATAGCCTAATTTAAAACATTTGTGGATAACATCCTTGGAGTAAAACCCAGAGCAGCCCACACACTGCAGCATTCCATCCTTGAGTTTCCCCTGTCACCGGTGCACACAGAGTAGCTCCTTCAAGCAGCTGAGGGCTCTGCAGTGACATAGCTGACAGCAGAAGATGGCTCGGTGCAGCTGCCGGCAGCACCACAGTGCTCCCAGTCACCAGAGAAGAGGGTTGCAGTCTCAGAAGGGCAAGTTCACAAATTGTTTTTCCTCGCCATCCTCCTGCCCCTCACCAAGCTCCCTGGAGCCAAAGTGCCCGTCTGTCAGTCACTGATGTGGACATTGCCAGCGAGTGGCTGCAGGAGCAGGCAGCACTGCAGGCACAAGCACAGCCTCCTAAAGATGGCAGCTTGTCCCTGTACAGCCAGGGACACCCAGCAGCTGCACTGTGCACTGCTGAAGTATCTCATGGACTACAGTTCTTACCTGGAAGAGCTCTCGTAACACAGAGCATGGCAAGTGTGTGATGGGGATGGAGTGGCGTGGGATGCTGCTATAAGCCCAGTGCGAAATGGTCAAAGTCCAGGAAGGAGTCCAGTGAGGAGAGAAAGGAAACCGCCCGAGAGGAAGGACTGCAGGGGAACAGCACAGGCAGTGGGCACAGCATTGTCTGAGGAGAGCTGGGGCAACCACAGCAGCAGTCCCTCACAGTGAGCTGCTTCAACTACTGCAGTACAGCCACTGAACAGCTTCCTAAGCATGAGCTGGTTCTTGGCTTTAGCCTGGTTGGCTCCAAAGGCTGACTGATGCAGATTGAATGCTGAGTTCAGATCTGGTTAGATGATGCTTGGAGTCCTATAAATCACCTGCATCCTTTCTTGCTAGGAGAACATGAATGCAGGTATATTTCTATAGACAGCAAGGTCATAAGAGGAATTTATTCTACTTCTGTCTGTCTCTCCAAGTTTTCTAATGAATAATTAGTAGATGTAGATTTCTAAAATGACCATTTAATATAAATTATATCAAATCTCATTTATTTTAGGATATATCATTAAGTACAAAGTCTGCACAAGTGAACTGAGTTCACTGTAGAGGAAATGACTGGGAATTACGTTCAAAAACCTATTCAAATGTTTAATGTAAGAGATTCCCTGGGGAGGAGAAAAGTGATGGGCCTCTTCAGCCTTTCCTTATGTCCTCCTCAGCAAGGCTACAGTAATTGAGCAGCAACGTAAGGATGAGCCAAAAAGTCTTTCACCATTATGCTGAGAAAGGTTTTTTTAGGAAGCCTAAAGAAGAGATGGATCCACATGCTAAAATCTGGCACAAGGAAGAGGAAGGTCATCTTGTGTTATAGGGGTTGATAACAAAATCCACCTGGAGCCCTCAGCCCCAGTACCAGTGTCACGTATGTTACTGGGCAGACTGGGGACACCGCATTCACAAGACAGTTTGCTAAGGAGGGATGGTACAGAATCTTCCCCAAGCCCCGACCTCTCACCTCTCTCATGATGATACAAGGCTTCTGCAGCATCAGAGGGTGCCCTTTGTGGGAGCTGCACAGACTAATAATGAATCCTTCTAATTGTCAGTGACATTGGTTCTCAGAGACAACACAAACCTCATATCAACAAGAAGTAAGGGAAAGAAGGAGAAAACAACCCTTCTAGGAAAAGGCAGAACTTAAGCCAAAAACAGAATGATTTCTTAATTCCATGATAAAAATAAGACTGGTACTTCCTTGTGTTAGAACAGAGTCACCAGTCTAAAATGGTTTAAAGATTATGAAGCACTCAAATGCTGAAGGAAGTATCTAACATGAACAGACCTGGTGCCTTGAAAACTCCATTTTTCATTAGTTAAGGCAATAAAAACTGGTAATATTAAGCAAGAAGTTTGATTGACATTATCTATATTTTAAACATACTACATTTAAATTTCTACTGATTATCTTTTCAACAATTCTGAATCAAGATTATGAAATCTACTTTTACAAGTAAACTCGTCATCAAAAAAAGTGTTAAAATTACTTAAACGAAACAGCATTCAAGAGGTACATGCTCATTGCCAATGTCTGAAGGAAGTCAGAAGCTGCTCAGACCTCTGGTGGAGGCCTTCTGATGTGCAAACCCAGCTCGGAGCGCAACAGCTCTCCAGCAGGTGCAGGGAAAACATTTCCCTTATTCAATTTATCAGACTAGTTCAGTCCAACAAGGAGTTCGTTCGGAATGGAGAAACTATTTGGCAGATGATTGCTAATTTGCTCCTTGCCAGCCCACACTAAAGAAAGGGGCGAGACCCCTATGGAGGATGCAGACACCCGGGCAAAGGGAGCCACGTACCTCAGTGGATCCATCCTGCTCACACGGCTGCCAGGTGGCACGGGGCACGTGGCACGGCCCTCCCTCAGTTCAGCACCAGAGGCTGGCTGAGCCCTGGGCTCCCCGACCCTGGGGCCATGAGGGGATGCTCCAGTGTTCGCTCCCAAAGCCAGACGGCTGAAGAGGACCAACCCATGCTGGCACGCTTCCCTAAAGCCAGCCGGCACTGGGGGGTGGAGGCTGCTTTCTGGCTTCCCCAAGCCTGGAGCACAGTTAATAACATGCCAGCTGTATCTGCAGACAAGCCAAGTTTAATGAGGCTACAACAAAAGCATTCAAATATGCACTACAGAACTTCTGCAGGGATTTTTTTTCTAGAGCTTGTTTAAAAAAAAAAAAAAAAAGGAAGATAGAAATTCCTGACAGTGTTTGTATGCACGCTCCCTTTTTTTGTTTTGTTTTGTTTTTTTAATTACATTATTTAAATTCAAATAAATCACTATTAGAAATACTCTTTTCTATTCCATTACTTCCAACTGCAAAATTACATTCTGTGAGGGTTTCTTGCAGTGCTCTGCTGCTTGCTTGTTTCATAACAAACACTGAAGCCTTCTTGCTTTTTCTCTAAAGGCCAGCTATCACCTTTCCACCTGCCTGGTCTCTCCACCAGGACAAGCACTGTCCCCCTCCAGCTCGGGATCCAGGACCAACAGACAAACATGGCTGTGTCGTAGCACAGGTGGTGATGGAGGTGCTGCACCCTCTCACTGCACTACCTGCAGTGCCTTGCCACGTGCCACAGGCTCCAACCCTGGGTCTAGGTGCATGAGACCCCAATGAGAACCCTGCAAACTGACTTGGGGCCTCTTCATGGGCTCCTCAAGACCCCCAAGCCCCATACCAGTGCTCCCAGCTCCATGCTCACCCTTCGAGCTGGTGATTATCCTGTAGCTCCCTTACCTACAGAGATACAAACAGTCCCTGTGGGGGATGAAACAGTCTCTTGCTGATACAACCATACTAACATGTCATCCTCAGAGGGACAGAGGGACCTACCAAGGCTCCAATCTGCCCTTCTGAGGGCTGCAGCATCCCACTCTCCCAGGGCTTGGCGTAGGCAGCCGGGTTGCTTAAAATGAAATAGAGGAGAACCCCTCCACATTTTCGTACTGTTCCCAAGCGTGGGGAGCTGCAGGCAGCAGCAGCCCCCTCCTCCATGGGCACAGAAAGCACCTTCCCACGCCTGCCCTCTCTCCTCTTCTGCAAAGCCATGTATTATTTGGATTTCTGTACTGCCAAGAAACAAGCCTGCCATCACTCCGCCAGCCCATGCTGTGCTATGACAAGGCTGCAGACAGCCCCTCACCATCAGGAGCCCGGCTCCAGGCAGCAGCGGGATGGGGTGGACCCCAGCATTTCCATGCGTACCTGTGCACACTTTGCAGACTGCTTTCTGAGCCAGATAAAAGTAGATAAATAAAACTCAATTAAAGTAGCAAGGATGAAACAGTCTCTTGCTGATACAACCATACTAACATGTCATCCTCAGCTCCTCCCTGGGCCATATGTTTAAAAATGACAGGGAGAACATTCTTCCTAGGCAAAAGACACATGCTGCTTGAGGAAAGTCATCTTCTTAGTTGAGATATGTTTGCCCAGTCCTCAAGCCCAGGGCCGTACCCTTCGCAGCCGCTACAAGGCTGCAGCAGGGCAGGTGCGCCCGCGCCGCCCTCCCACGGGGTGCTGGTGACACATGACCCAGCGTCCTGCCGTTGCGCTGGCACTGCTCCTATCTGCGAGCGCAGGGCCCGGTGCTGCCTCCCGTGCCACTGTCCCCAGAGGCCCAGCATAAAGGTGGCCGTGCTGATTGCGGGGGGCGGCGCTGGCGGCCTGGCAGGCTCTTATCTGCCCGCGCACTGCCCGGTGCTCGCATGGGGCCTGCTGTGGGCCTGCCACAGCGCCCGCCACAGCATGCCACAGCATGGGGCCTGCTCTGGGCCGCCGAGCAAATCCCACACTGTGTGCATATGGCCAGCGAGCTTTGTTCCAAATTCATGTGCCCCTCCAGCACTACAAGCTCTCATATGCAGGCCCACAAAACCTTCGAGCTAGCCTCAGAGAATCACAGAATGGCTTGGGCTGGAAAGGACCTTAAAGATCATCAAACTCCAAACCACTGCCACAGGCAGGGTTGCCAGCTATAGATCAGACTGCCCAGGGCCTCATCCAGCCTGGCCTTGAACACCTCCAGAGGTGAGGCATCCACAACTTCTCTGGGCAACCTGCGCAAACTCAAAGAGCTTCCACACGGGGTTCACTTGGTGCTACATAAAGCCATCTCAGCAGGCTGCCCTGCAAAGAAGCACACCACTCACGTTGTGCCGTGAAGCCACCTTGTCTTCCAAGGTCACCATGCACCATTACACTCTGAAAAGTGCCCCTGTGCGCCTTCAACTCGCAGTTCAGCTACAGGACTGTGCTCTGCATTCTCCACAACACACATGCATTTCCCAGGCAGCCCAGCCCAGTGCATCCCACCCCACCTGCCGCTGCAGGACCCAGCCTTCCAGAGCTCTCAGCACCAGCAGGCACAAACGCCAACCAGCAGGACAAATGTGGGCCCCGAGAGGGGATGGCTGAGACAACATAAGGACAGGACCCCACGATCGCAGCCCCCCGAGGAACCAACAGCATGAAGCCTGCCCTGGTACCCGTTGTCAGAGCCAGGCAGCGAGAGCTGAGGGCTCCAGGGAAAATCCGTGTTTTTACAGTTTGCTATATTACAGAGCTTTTCCAGTGCCAATTTTGAAAACACTGCCATGACCTCTGGAAAGAAGGAAACCTGCATTTCAGCACAACAATGTAGAAAAGAACAAAAAAGGAAATGTTATTTTTTTTTTTTAGGTTGAAACACTAGTCAGGTTAAGAAAAAGGAGCAAAATTCTGGCAAGGACAGGAGCACTCAGACCAAGCCACAACACAGTAATTAGGGCCAGTAGGTCATTAGAGCCACAGCTGTACAAGCTAGGTGTATAATTAAGTTTCCACACTGCTTTTTCACAACTGTATTTCAGTTTCTTTTGAGGAGGATGATCAGTAATTGATTAATTTAAAAAAGCAACACCAGCAGCAAAACACCTGAAAATCTATGACTTGCCAATCAGGTGCAACAAAAGATTATAATTTAGGGAAAGGCTAATTTGGGAAATACATTCAAGAAGTCTGTCTTTGTCAAGCAGAAGTCAAGTAGTACAAAGTACTGCCTGATTAAAGCATTGCTGAGATGTGGTCACTTCTTGGCAAACTGCTGTGTGTGGTTTCTGGATGAGCATCCCATATATACAGTTGCATGGCAATTATAATTCTTGCAGCAGGTGAAAGACAAGAAAATGCAAAATTATACACTAGCATGAAATAGTTACAATACCTCATTTCAAATGCAAGCCTAGTGTACAAGTTACAGGGCATTTAACAGGAGCAACTGCAAGACTTTAATTATAAACTAGTTCCTACCGTACAGTAGTTTAGAAAAATCAGCCGCTTCCCAGCTGGCAATATCCATATATAGCTCTGCTGCTGTTTGAAACAGACAACCTGTAAAGTTATCAACAACAGAAGAGGACCTCATGAAATGCTCAGAGACCCCAGCGTAACCTATTTCTGTCCAGTTCATTGGTGCACTAATTTGTTTTAAAATACTCTACATTCAGCTGAGAAACCAAAGGAAAAAGGTTTACATAAGGCTATGTTGACCCAGCAGGAGAAAAGGGCTGGCATGGGCAGAGGAAGCAAAAAAAACACCATAAAAACAGGAGCTAAACCAGACTACCACGTGTGGAATAATGGCAGCTCCTGGGGCTTGTAGCCACTTTTCATCAGACAACAAACAACTCAGCATTGCAAAATAGTTGTTTGATGCATCCACTGAACACCCTCATCTGCAAGTTCACAAGCAATCCTGTACTCTTGTAGATGGGGCTGTGATGAATCATAACATCTACACTAACACAGTGTGCAAAAATGTACAGAAAGGACTGCATGTAATGCAGGTGGCAGTGACTGAGTCTTTTTGAGTGAAGGGAACATGGGAAAGGAGCAAGTTTCAAATTGATTTTAAAAGCTTAACACATCCAGTATATGCACTGGGTGTTTCTGTTTGTTCTTGGGAGATTTTAAAGGTGCTCTCGGTCTCATGCTCAAGAGCACCTTGAGAGTAGGAAAGCAAGTATGCCAGGAATCGGTGAGGACACAAAATGCCCGCTCACCACACATGATTCCCACTGTGGCCCCTCACAGATCCCTCAGGTACTTGGAGCCCCCAGGCTGCATTTGGGGCACTCAGCATGTGCAAAGGGCACGGAGGCTCCTGATGCTGCCAGGAGAATACCTCCACCAGGTTGGGAACAAAGGAATACTGCACTCTTATGCCACCAGACATGTCTAGATATCAGCGGTGTTTTGTCCTCAAAGAAACAAGCCTGCGATGCATGAAAAAGCAAGGGGGGGAAATGGCTGTTTGTTACTTTCTTACATGTCAAAGAAGCTGTGTTCAAACTGTATTATAACTTCAGCCCACTGTAATGAATTTCTAAGGGATTCCGGTGAAATAGATGGTTTATCCTATTCTTTGGAGTGAGCCCCTATAATCCTGCAGCATTCCTGAGCTACAATGCCTTCCTAACTTCAGCATCCCAGAGGAAGTCATTAGTTATGTTGTATTATCAGGCTGGTGATATTATCACTACAAATATTACCTGTATCGATCTGGAGCCATGTAGACACGATTGAACACCCTGCTTCAGATTAAGACATGAAACTCTGGCTTGCCCAGAGGTCAGGCACCGTGTTACAACTTCAGATGTGTCAGGCGGGCATTAGAGACAAAAGAAAACAGGGCAACTCAGGACGCAGCTCACGTGGTGGGGAACATCTCTAAACACACCGCTCTTCCTAGCACTCCTTAGATTCTCATCCTGGTGATGCAAGTCTTTCCAGGTGAGCTAAACAAAAATTTGTTTTTTAAGTGCTTTGAACAAAACTTCTTGTGGTTATTGAACAAATCAGTGAGTCTGAACTCGAAAGCTGCTTTTCCTCATGGTAAGATATGTAAATATCGAACAACATTCCAGATTGTCTTTGTGGAAACATTCTCATTCCAGAATAGATGAATGCAACCTTCACATTAAATAACTTCAAGACACTAAATTAAACCAAAGAGAAAACAGCCACTCTTATTCTGGAACAAGCATTTTCTCACATGGAGATAATCAGCACCTACTACGTGTATATGCAGATGATTACATGGTGCCTTTTTATGACAAAATATCTTTGTAAATCATCCACACATGTGAAGACAGTAAAAGATGATTAAGTTATGCTACCTGCAATCAAAAATTAGCAAGGGGAATACTCACAAATTATTCTGATAGATTCCAAAACCAGAATTTATATTTCTTAGTTTCGCTAACAGAACACTACACTGAAGGGAAATAAAAAGGGAGGTGTGAAAACATTCACCATATAGACTCAAACCTCTAAGATTGCTGCATTTTAATGCATGTTGGCCACAGGAAGAACAATGGTTCTTTCTGACACCCCGTCCCCCTGTGCAAGCAAGCAGATGGTCCCCTCCTGCCCAGTGCCATGCCCAGCTGTATCGTGGGGACACACAGCACACTGGGTAACTGCAGCCACTCCATGGAAGGATCACCAGTGACTGCACCAACACAACGCAGGGCATCTGTCCCTGTCTTTGGAGAGGACCAGCGTGGGCTGTGCACCTCACATCCTGCTCTGGAAAGTGAGGATTTTTTTGTTCAACAGCATTTTTCTGCCTACTACCCTGCAGTAAAAGTATTGTTTGCAGAAATCTCAGGGCAATCTAGTGGTTGTCAGCTGGCCAAAAATGGATCCTATGAAACAAAGCCTTGCTGGTTTTTGTACTTCCAGATTTGCATCCTGTGCAGTGTGTAACCAAAGCAGGCAGCAAGCAGCCCTGCAGACACAGGTGGGCTGCACCTGGCTCAGGGCAGGGCCGGCTGCTGCCTGCCAGCAGCCCACCCTGCCTGTACACCCTGCCTTGCTCTTGCCTTGGCTTTGCACAGCTCCCCTTACGCCCAAAAAGGAGAACAGAACCTGAACAAATAACCAAACAAATTAGGCAGTCAAGGAGGAATATGCACTCATGGGAACAAGGATGGGATAATACCGGAGGAGAAAGTAACCCTCCTGCCCCTGCCAGCCTCAGCCTGCCACTGCCAAAGTGGGAACTGGCTAAAATCATCGTAGACAGTTTGAGAAAAAAGTTGGCAGAGTACTCGGCTTCAGGAAGAGAAGGATGAGAATTCCTTATTTACATACCTATCAACATATTCTGCACTCATGCTCTTAAGAACTTATTTAGTTTTGTGTAAAATCTGTGAGGCTTTTTGCTACCCCCATCGCTCCCCTCAGCACGCTCTGCAAAGTCTCCTTGCTACCATCGCCCGTGCATGGGGAGCTGTGCGAGGCGAGGTGCACAGCCGTTGTTCACTCCACTGCTCTGAGCTTGGTCTTGCTTTGCAACAAGATCAGGGGAGGCTAATGCTGCCCTCACCTTCAGAAAATTCAAAAGGAAATGCAATGCGTATTTTTAAGGCGTATTTTTAAGGCGGGATGACAAATCTCAAACTACAAATTTTAATTTCAGAAATTGTCACATTCCATGATGGGGTTCAGAGGCCTTTATTTGTGTAGAGTTTTCCACCTTTCAGCTATGTAACTTTTTAAAATCTTGCTACACTTGGCGAGACAGGGAAAAATACCCTGTCTGAAAATTTTAATGTTTAAAAAAAACATTTTTGTCTATCATAATTACTTACAGTTTCCAATTGGAAAGCTGTTGCTTTTATTTTAATTTTATTAAAGGAGTGAACAAAGGCTACCCTAGGCACCACAATAAAATTACATTAACTGTAAAATTACATTATTAATTCTTTAATCTCACTTGAGGCCTCAAGCTGTTGCTATGTCCAATTACCCAGCTAACCACCTGTCAGAACTGCAAAGCGAGTTTAACATTACCTCCAGGACAGTGGTGTGCCCTGTGTTCAGTCAGGTCTGCCAGTGAATCGAAGTCCTGCTGACAGTTATCGCAGGTGTAAATTGACTCATCCTCCATGTCTTCATCTTCCTCATTTCTCTCTTCCTGGCTCGTCACGCTGTTCCTCTCTTCCAGGGCCCGGCTGTCCTTCGCGTCGCTCTCCAGCTCTCCTCCCAGGCCACCTGCCAACAGCAAGGATGCAAGCGAAGGTTTAGAGGGCTGCAAAACAGGAGCCTGATGAGTGACGTCGCATTCATTGACAGACATTTAATTACAGCCGCTCTTGCATTATTGCTGACAACTTTTGTTATATTCATGTGCCTTTTATATCCTGCAGCACAACAATTCTTGACCGTACTCTCTGCTGCCTGGTGCAAACACTCCCAGTCTCCATCACCGGGTGAACAGTGAGAATCTTTGCCTCTACCATAGGTAGTTGCTGGTGTTTCATCACTTCATCAGACTCTCAAAGCTTTAAAAACTGGCAAGACTGCTAACAGAAAAGGTGCTGAGTTTGAATTCCCTATGCTCTCCTCTCCCTGCTGCCACCAAGCCCAATGTCAATGATCTGGGCGATGGGGCTCTGGCCAATGACTCCAGGCCCATGCCCACCCTGTGGCGTGAGACATGAGTGTTCTAGAAGTCATCCTGAAGGATAGGCTCTTGCTGCAAAGTCCCCACACCTGGAGCTGCCGAGGACCCAGGGACAGCTCCTGAGCACAGCATGGGGGCAGCGCCCGGCTGCTTGGTGGTGCCTGGGCTTCATGTCGCTAACAGGGAGACTCGTGGTTCCAAAATTAGATCAGGGCCGAATGATTAAGGACAACCAATGCTGAGAACACAAAACAAGACTGAGAAATAAAATTTATTAAAGATGAAAACTGGTTACCACAAGCACTGCAGTTCACTACACAGCGCTCGCTGGGCTCTGCTACCACTATCCATCCAGAGCTCAGATGTTATGCCATCTCCTGAACTGCGCGTGACAACGTAAATCAGTCGGTGTAAAATGCTCTGCAGCTTTCCATAGAGCGCTCATAACATGACACACCCTTGCAAATGCAATGGAAGTATTAAAAATCAATGCCTGCTTGTGGTCTATCATAGCATCGCTTTTAGCAATTAACTGATCTGCACATTTTCAGGTTCTTTTACTGTTCAATTATACATACCTTTCTACCACAACATTTCCATTAGGGGCTAGATATAATGTTTGTATTAACAAAGCAGACGTGCCACTTATACAGAGGTAATGAATTTAAGGATTTGTTTATAAAAGTCTCACTCACCACACTCTCCACACTCTAAGCCACGAGCTGCACTGTTTATTCAGTAAAATGTTTTCTTTGAACCCCATGCTTTACAGCCTCTTCCTTTAATAAAAGCATATTGTAGTGGGAAAAAACAATTCTGTTCTCCTTACACTCCTACCTTGCCAAAAAATAAGCTACATTTAAAGCTATGTTAGCTTTCCTTTACTTTACACATAATTTAACATACACATTGAAATAATCACTTCCGCTTTGTCTATTTACTTGGCACCCCTTTTTACTGTCTCTCATCCCAGACTGGAATCACAAACATTACAGATCAGTCAATCTTGTTAAAGCCTGTATGTCCTGCAGATCTGATAGCTCATAAATCACAACGTCAGCTCTCCAGCTTTGTAAGACAGAAACCTATAAAATAGTGCAAGTATATAAATCTGATCTGAGAACCGCCACCTGAATCTGTGCCTCCTGCTGATGGAGCCTCAGAGAAGCACTTCTGAGCCGATTTAGCTACAGCCTGAAGAAGAAAGATTTTAGGCAACCTCGGAGAGGCTTAGGGGACCTTCACTAATATTTTTAGTAGAAATTTTGTCTTTTGACAGTTAACCTAAAGGCCAGCTGATCTGGTGAGCACACTGTGACAAATTCATCCTTGGTTTCTCTCCAAAACGTCATGACTACACTGGGGATAAAGCTGTTTGACTGAGTCCAACAATAACAAATAATTTAACACACTGCTTTAGGAAAAATAAATTGTACAATGTGAGATAAGAAAATAAGATTCCCGACTGCAAAGCAAAATTCCAGAAAACATTTTTTAATTCCCTGCTGAATGGGGAACTGATCCTCTAGGCAACTTTTCAAAAGTGTCATTACTTGACATGGCCATATGTCAATAACACAACAATGAATCTTGCACAAATTACTTTAAAAACACAGTGTTGCTTTAGAACGAGATGTGTTCTGTTTTCAGCACACTGAAGGAATTGTGCACGTTCACCATACCTCAGGGTTGCTGTCCTTGGAATAATATGGCCCTCAGATTCCTCTGCTGAGCCACACGCTTGGAGAAACCACTGAGGTAAATCTGGGGCGTTTCTTGCCTTTTGCACTGAGCCAGTAGAGTTCAGACTCCAGGGCAGCAGCGGGGCGGTGCACAGTGCTGGGAGTGGGCAGCAGTGGGGCCAGGGTTGGGGCCGGCTGGTCCCCAGACAGAGTGAGCCCAGCTGCTCCGCGGTGAGCTCAGCAGCATGGCAGCCGCCTGGGGGTTTGCCTCAGGAGCGAATTCCTGAGGAGTTTTGCAGCAGTAAGTCATGGGTTTAACCTGCAAGATTGCTTTGGGCGAGTGCATCATGAGCATCCCGCCATGATGGGAAGAGAACACATGTGCCTGGTGATGGTGAGCCCAGCAGGGTGGTACTGTGGGCAATATCACCGTGGCAGGCAGCACACTGCTGGCACTAGGGTTGTTTTGGCCTAGCTGCAAGAGGACATGTCCTTGTGTCATCGTGCAAAATGGCTTGGGGATGTCCAGAGCCAAGCAGCACCTCCAAAAGTCTCCAGAGACCAGTGGTGATGCTACAGCATCAAGCCTAGATACATACATTTACCAATTTGGCAGATAGCCTTGGAACTTAGTGAACTTATGCAGCAGTATTAGCTTCCATCTAGATCACTAAACAAAGAGCCAGTACTGGTGTGCACCAGCAGAAGGGGCTGCTGGCACCGCGGCTCAGGCATGCAGTCACTGGTTGGTTCTGCATGGGAAAGAGGCCTTGCACTTCACATAAGTGTTAGTAGCAATTTTTAAGTGAACCTACCATCTCTAGTAATTGTTTTAACAACTTATGAGTAAGAGATGAAACTATTAAACAGATTAGCCTTGAAAGTACACCTCAGAACTTGGGTTTGAAGGGCTTCTTGTTTTTCTCTTTTTTTTTTCCTGGAACATAGTAAAGGGCTACAGGGCTTTACAGGAGGTGAATGCTTTATGCTGTGACCTAAACAGTCTGACGAACAGTCAAGAACTACTAAAGTTAATGCTAATGACCCTTGCTGTGTGGTATAAAAAAGCAAGCTTATTTTCTAGAAGGTTACAATTTCAACGGAGATGTGTCGATAAATGGGAGTATTCCTGCCTCACCTGGTGGTCCATGGAAGGTGGCAGATTTCCAGAGGTGGGGAAGAGATTCTTGAGCGTTGGTCTGAAAGGTCTGAAAGGCTGGCAAAAGTGCCTCCCGAGCCATGCCTTTACAGCAACAACATACTTCGAAAGCCAAAGTTTTGAAAACAGACTGCATGTCCCATGCTCATGCCAAGCCCCACCAAAGCTGAAAACAAATCTCCATGCTTTTCCAGCTAGGTCACTCAGGGCCACACATGGCAGGGCTGTGCTGCAGGTGCTAAGGCATGGGGATGTACAGCACTGGGCAACACGTGGGCCTGGGTAATGAAAGAGGATGCAAACCTCTGGGCTTATTTTTCATCTGTGAAATCCAATATAGCCATCACAACTTTTGTTGCCTTCGCACAAAAGAGGGCAAACAAGCCTTTCTGTGCTTGTGCCAGTAAATTTTCCAGTCTTTATTTCTCTAGAAATCCAAGGACTTCTGGGACGTTTTTAATGTCCGGCTCTGAGCACCTCCAGTGACTGGGCTCCATGGCAAGCAGTTTCCTCACAGCAGGAGAGGCTGCAGGACAGCACTGCAGCCACAGCACTTCATGCCCCGGCCACAGCATGAGCACAGGCATTCCGAGCCAGAAGGAACCCAGTGGAGAGGGTACAGAGGCATCACCTCATTCACTTGCCCTCTTACAAAGACACAACCACCAAATGTCCCACAAAGGGCCAGGGTAGTTCCTAGCCATTTCCCAGAGGAGATAAAACAAAAGTCCTGAGGAAACAAACTGCTGGAGGGCCAGCAGGGCAGCAAGCAGCTCCTCTGGGCTGGGCGCAGCCAGGCATGGGGAAGGCAAAGGAAATTCCTCCTGTAACTGGGAAATGAGAACAAAAGAAACAAATGACTTAAAGGAAAAGCCCAATCTAAACATTCGTGTTTCACTCAGTGCCTAATGCCAAGTTAGTGAGGGAGGTTCTCTACTTTTATGTAGTTTGTTGGCATTTTAGTGTTCTCTCTTGCAGTGTAATGCAGCAAAGAGTCCAAACTTCTCTGTTATATGTGGTCAAAAAAGAATGAACAGCGGCAAAAAAAGCCATTAATGTTGTAATAACAAAATGCAAAAAAGCCTCAGCTGGAGACTTCCCATAGGATGAAGGCTTTGTGGGGCAGCCCAGCCTATGGCTCCTCAGCAGTTCAGGAACCAACAACACGACACAGCTGCCTCTGGAGCCCAGGGCCATCTGTATGCTGCCTCCCCTTGAGCCACAGCCCCATAAGAGACACTGCAGCCACTGCTCCACAACCACAGCAGTGCCAAAACCCAGCTCCAGCCAAGAAGGCCGCCCAGTAACATGCCCACATCCCAGCCCCAGGCCAGGTACCAGAGGCAGCTCGCCGGCAGCGGCAGGGAGAGGAGCACACCGCCCAAACTGGCGTGATCCGGCTCGTATTAATGGTGCTAGCCTCCTCAGACTTACAACTTAATAAAATTGATCTCGCTGCAGTGCTGTAATGAAGAACAGTGGGATAAGGCTACCCTTGAACCATGAAAATTGTATATTGTTACCTCCTCAGGCCCTCCTAGGGCTCTGGCCGCTGCCACCCCTCCAAGCTGTCATTTGCCTGATGCTGACAGCAGCCGGCACGGGCAGCAGGGCTGGGCTGCCAGGGCTTTGTGCAAAGGCAAGGGAGGAGCCAGAGCATGGTAGCGGCCCGCAAGACCCAAGAGCAGGTTGTACTGAAATATCCACATCCACTTCATCACATTTCACAAAAGCTGTGTCACACCACAGCATGCACTAAAACCTGAATTTCTAAGTAGATGGACAGACCTCGGCGCCTTTCCCTGCTCCAAAAGAACCACTGCCTTGATAGGATACTGCTGGGAGGAGCCAGGGAGTTACCCCATGGGTTCTGCCCGTGGGGAGCCAGGCAACGTGCAGACTGTCAGCAGGCAGCCCAAGCCACGCCAGACTGCAACTAGCAGCTGCTCAGCTCCGCCAACACCGCAACAGGCGTCCATCCAGCTAAGCCAACATGGCAGCCCCCAGCAGCCAGGGCCCAACCTGGCACCACCGGCCTTGCTCAGCCAAAAGCTTTCCTGCCATACTCGTTCACATGCACAATGTCACTCCACAATCTCGGTTTGCTTGCATTTAAAGGCTTTCATAATATCCTTTAGTCAACATGATAGAGAAACCTTTTATTAAATGCTGCTAATTTTTTTATTGATCAAACTGTGAGTCATTTCATTTTCCATTATAGCAGAAATCTCCTATAGGAGCATTCAGATTAAGTTTCTTTATACCGTCTCTAGTAGCATGTCACTTGTAATCAGTTTTTAGTTTCATTATTGCTTAAAACTTAGAAAACCATTTCTCTGATCTTTATTGCTTCTTTTTTTTTTTTTTTTAGATCAGTTACTGAAGGGTTATTAAACTTGGAAAACATACAGACATGCATAACGCGCTAAATAAATTCCTCGCTGTCTCTAACCAACTTTAACATTAGCTTTTTTTTAAATAATTTTTAGGTTTATTTTCACTGAAAGACTGCTTGTAATTATTACTCTTGTTCTCCCCAAACACTTATGTTACTAAAGTGTGAAATGTCTTCTAACACAAAGACAGTTCTCTGGGAAGTAATTACAAAAATGCATTCAGGGGCAATAATTCTATATTAACTGTCAGCAGCATACATCTTCTGAAAAGGCACTTGTTATGGAGGAATTATTTGTGCCGAATTTGAAGGCACCAAAGGCGAAGGAAAACTACAGAAATGCATTAAGCTGAAACTCCAGCTCCCTCATCAAGGGTCAGTTTATGTTTAAATCGTTACTGTACATGCGGCCCCACACCTTCCTGGGAGCCTATTACAGAGACAATTGCAATTTATGCACAAATTGGACACAGTCTCCAGTTTTCAGTGTGGAACAATTTACATCTCCTTTTCAATGAAATTTCTGAGCTGCTAATCAAAAGGATGGATCGGAAAATTATGGGCTTCTATTAACCTTTCACTGATGACACTAAAAATACTTGCTAATGATTTATGGATAGTAACAAAAGTGGTACCCTCAAACTGACCAGGCACATTAAAAACATATCTGCGTCTGTAACAGACGCAAGAAAAGATTTAATGAATATTTTATAGTAACTTTTAGCCTGTGGGCTAATCCTTAGGAAGGCAAAATAACTCAGTGAAATTAAAAAAAAAAAAAAAGTGAAACCCAGCATTCATGATTAAACATCACATCATTTTAAAAGCGTTAAAAAATAATCAGAGAAGGAAATCACAAAAATAACACCAAACAGTAAAATTTACTCTTAATCATACCTGCAGGTAGTGCTTCAGCATCGGTAGTGCTCTTACTGGAATGATTTAGATGTCACAATGCTACACAACAAATGCATTTATACACCGAAAAGCGGACAACCAGTGAAGTTATTATTATTTATTTGCATGCGAGTAGCAGTGGGATTGTACTTTATAGTGTTAACAGCACAGAGTGTTTATCAGCTCTTCAGTGTTTGGCAACCAGTTTAACATTATAAATGTGGGATGTAAATACTTCCCTGCCACAAAATGCATTGTAAGTGAATTTTAAAGCATGCAACTGGAGGAAAAGAGCCGAGCCGCCCAGGCTGTGCCAAATGTTTAATTACTGAAATAGCATCCGACTCCGGGACACTCCCGCATTATTGATCCCAGTCCCTTCATGCAGCTGTGCACAGGCTCTCCACATGCTTTGGGGAGTAATTTCCTCCAGGTGCCTTGCAGAGGTATTATAGCAAAGACTGAGAGTCCTGCAAGTGGCATCTCCCCCCGCACCGCACCTTGATTCTACTCCATCTGCTCAGTTTTCCCTTCACATACCGCCGCACTGCAGACAGCAGCACCCACCCAGCACCTCGCTCTTCGGCCCCCACTGAGCAGCACTCTGCTCATAGGGCTCTGCAGTACCCAAATCAAACACTGCATTTTTGTGCATGGCTCTCCAATTTCTCACATACCACCTGCAGAAAACCCTCACCCATTTACTCAGGACACAGATGTTGTGGACGATCTACATCTGAGAGCAGGGTGTTGCTCTCCACTCCCAGACTCGTAAGGTGCATCTGAATAGGGGTAACCTCCATCCTCAGTTCAGATAATGAGGTTTGAATCAAAACTGATCTAGAATTAATTTATATGCATGAGGAAATTAGTGTGCAGCAAGTATTAACTTCAAAGGGAAGTGCACTTCTTCATAAAGATGTACTTTAACTCTTTGGCTCGCAAGCATTGGATAGTATTGACTGCTATAACCTAGCAAAATCTATGCAAGTTTTCAGCACAGAAACAGCACTTTTATTTTATTTACCTAAATGTGAGCTCAACTTTGATATTGTTCAAGTCTCTGTTGAAAACAAGTGTCCCATTTCCAGCAGCTCCATGGGAATCCGCTCAAACTTAACATGGGACATCTCCATCACCTTGTAATTCAATGTCATGTACTCACGACGCAACAAAGCTTTTTTTTTTTTTTTCCCTTAAGGTGAAGCCACGTATCTGTAAAGCTCAAATGTATTGCTCCCTGAACAGATAGAAAAAATGGAGGGCTTAATAAAATTCACATGTGGCTTGTTATTGCAGCTGCATATCAAATGAAAGGAAATAAAGCATTGACTGGTTCTGCTCAGAATTCCAGCTGCCGATCTCCTGATCCTGCTCCTGCAGCCCCGCAGCCTGGCTCACCATGCAGTCCTGTGCCCCCACACAAGGACCAGCCCTGCAGGTCCCCGCGTGGGCAGAGGAGCCGGCGGCAGCGGGAGCTCCCCCAGCACCCACAAACCCTGACACACTCCCATCAGAGTGCGCCTGTCCCCTTTCCCATGCTGAAGATACGGATCTGGGTAAAAGCCATTCCAAGAGGAATGCCTTTCACAGCCTACGTGTAGCATTTGTAGTCATTGTTTCATTTTTCCATCTTTATAGAAAAAAACCAGAACACTGTGACAGAGAGAAAGAGCTGCAGCACTTGGCCAGCTGCCAACAACCCAGGGATGAAATCCATGCAAAGAGGAAAGAAAAGGTGGAGCTACAAAGGCAAAAACATATTGGTGCAGGAAGAAAAACACGCCTGGGTGAATGACACTGCCTGAAGTCCTCAGAGCACTGGGAACAAAGGGGAGAGAGGTGCCCGTGCTCAGTGCTCCCTCAGAGGTGCCCCTGTGTGCAGCCATGGCACCGCTCCGCTGCCCACTGGGGCACTGAGCCAGCAGGGAGAGTGAGGCGGGACCGGGACCGGGTGCCTCTGCTCCAGGCCAGAAGCAATGCATGATCCCAGCTGGCCGGCTCCACTATGGGCCAACTCATGCTTAACACATGCAGAACACGAGCTTGCCCACGAGAGCTGATGTACCTCACATTTCTGATTTCTTTCCTACTACAGAACTCTGAAGTCCTACACGTTTTACTTGGCAGAGCCATTAATTCAGTAATTTCACGTAATTAAATCGAGCAGAGCAGAGTATTTAAATTTGAGTTAAGTGAAATATACTTCTGTGCGGCTCATGCTGTTAGAGTTGTGCTGCACGCTATTCTGCTGCTGCTCATTTATTAATTTGGGATCGGCTGAAACGTGACACTGCGTAATAAGGAACTCACCAGCTTTAATAAAATTAGGAATAAAAGGAAGCCTCTGTGGGGCCAGAGATTCGAGCACCAAGGAAAGGCCACCCCTCTGAGCAAGCTCTTGGCCCCGTGTCTCCAGCCTCCAGCCAACACCTCCTCCTGGTTGTGCTTTTCCCAATTTCCAGACCTGAAGTTGGGATTGTCAGCAACAAAGGAGTAATAGAGGAGAGAAAGTCAGATGGGCAATAAAGGATTTCCACTATGTAGATTATGTAGTTAACTAACACAAGTCTCTCCAAAACAATGATTTTTCTGTCTTTCCATTGGTGCTTTCCGCTTCTCAAGTTCCTTATGAAGAGCCCCAGCGGGGCTCTCCTGGACATGCCGCAGTTCCCCCGCCTCTCCTCGGCCCCGAGGGACTCCCGGGAAAGATGACGTGCTCGCCACAGAGCCATTGTCATCCTCTCCCACTAATGGAAAGAGAGGGGGCAGGGTGTTGTAGCTGTAATTAAGGCTGTGAAGAGTTTAGCTGCAGAGAAATTAGATTTATTTACATGTTGCTCTGATGCTGATGAAGCACCAGCTATTTGGGAGAACTTCTAATTAACCCTAATTTAGTTGATATGCTCTTTAGAAGCCCCATTCCCTCTGTACTTTGCACTATGCAAAAAGCAATAATAATAACAAATTAACCATCTTAAAAAGGGACACTTCTTTGCATGAACTCAGCCCCAATTTTGCACCTGACATGGAATTTGCATTTTTGTTGTTGACAACTAAGAAAAAAAGACACTGAGAACCTCACCCTACAAGACAGCCTTCCCTACAGCCTTCCCACCATGCTGCACTTGGTGCCACGTGGCTGCAGGGTGAGCTGCACAGGGCACTCCCACAGAGCCCACCCCGGGGAGCTGCGCCCGCTCCCCATCTGAGGGCTGCTGTGTATTTGTGGATTTTTATAAACTGTTTTGGAGGAACAGCAACAGCAATTCTTATTTCAATTGCACACACAAACAGCAAAAATGTCAAGCCCCCACATCATCTGCTTAGACGCCTTTCTGGAAGTAAGGGTGGAAAATGGAACATAATTTAATTCAGCTATACAGAAGCATCTGTACTTGCTTGTCAAAACATAAGCCCAGAGATGCAAAGAGCACTTTCAGAGGTGATATTCCTCACGTCTCCAGCGCTGCAGCTGTCTGAGCACACAATACATGAAGAAAAAGATGAGGAAGAGATGTGTACATATATCCACGACATCCTTTCAGAAAATGCTGTACCAGTCTGGCTATTAGCTAAATTGCACCAGATCTCAGCCTGAGATTCACCCTTTTCAGAAGAAGTTCATTTTTGCCATGCAACCCTTTTTCCTATGAGATTATAGACCAAATGCTGCTCTCAGTTACACCTGCTTAGCCCTGCTGATTTTGTGTATGCTTCCTGGATGCTTCTGTGGAAATTTGGCAATAAAGTATATTGTTTAATATGACCAAGGCAGAGGAGCCAAATGCTTTTAACGCAGAACATTTCTCATTCGTTCAACAGAATAAATGTTCACCTGGACTTGTGTGCTAAATACAAACAGCCCAATATGAACTACTATCAAAGCTTAAGTTCTGGTTTTCAATTTCTATACTGGACACACACTCAGAACAAATTACTGACAGCACTGCAAAGTGACCATATTCCTACAATCCCCTTGATTAAACCAGCAGTGCAAAACTAAAGTCTTCCCTATTGCTGCTGAAAGAACAACGACAGGCTACTGATAGCTCTTTTGAATTAGTTTCAATAATTACTTGGAGGAAAATGGTTCAGAACGGTGTCTTCAAAAGTCCAAATGAGATGACTTTAGGATTTTTAAGAGAGCTTCATTATAGGGAAAAAGGAAATGATCTTTCTGCTGGTATTCTCTCTATCCCCTTGATGTGCCAGCAAAAAAAGGCTTGATGTGACCCTTCTTGGAGGAAGGCTAATTCAGATTGCACATTTATTTCAACAATAAAACGTAAGTGAAATCGAATAAAGATGGAACTTGCCAGCCCATCAAACCGATACATTTATGAACTGCAAAATGATCTGATTTAAGTTTTTGGATAAGAAATAGGTGCCTGATTTTCTTTCCGCAAATGGAAACAAGCACTCAGATTCACTTATCTGACTAAAGCAGGCATGGGAGTGCAATGTCATTTGAGCTGGGAGAAGCCTACATCCGTGACCAGCCCACATCCGTGACCAGCCCTTCCCAATGAGATGTGGGTAGGGACAAGCACTACTCGCCTCCCCTGCTCCACACATGCCCATCAGACTTGCTCAACAGATGAAGATAAAACACCCAGCTACAGCAGCAAATCTGAATTGCAGCCCGATGTCACAGGACCTTTTCCTACCAGGCTGCTTTAGTCGAGCCCAGCTTGGTGTGCACATGGACACCGGCTGACAGTGCTTGTCTTTGGTATCTCTATCAAATGTAGAATTCTCTCTCATTTGGTTCAGACAACAGCCAGAGCCCGAAACCATACACAGACTGCGCAGAGTCTTGCTGTACCAGTGACTCTCTTTATCTGAATGAAAGCTTCCAACTGAGAGGGAAGAAATTTGCCTATAGGGTCCCTCCATTTTGTGCTAGCAAACAGCTCGCTGCAGATGCTGCCACTTTCAGCATCAAGGCATCCAGAGAGGGAGTGCAGGGTGAAGCAGGACGTGGAATCCCACCATCCATCTGCAAGGGAACGTGCTGCTAAATGTCTGCTTCTTCCTTCTGGGGTCTTTGATGAGTTTGCTAGAAGAAAATCTAAGAGCAAACTCAAAAAGAGGATGCTAAAGTTTAAGAAAGAATTTGTTTTCCTCAGTTATAGTGACGCAATAAGCAATACAGCCCTCAAAAGCACCCTTTGGGTTTTTAACATAGTAACAGTTGCACACCAGTTTGTTTATAAAATACAAGCTTCTCCCCTCTGCAGGGGCTGGATATGAGAGCTCCAGGCTGTGCCTCTCTGTCCCTCTGCAGAGCACTGAGCGCTCCCCAACCACTGTGCCTACAGCAAAGATGCAGACTTCCCTATCTCAGCAATTAAGTGAGAAAAATGCATTGCACAGATTCACTTCCGATGTACCAAAGCTTCCAAAAAAAAAAGTGCTTACTTTCAGTCAAATTTCTCTTTTGCTGCTTCAATACCAATACACTGGAGTTGCCCATCTCCATCACTCACAAAGCTGACATATCCTCAAGAAAAGATGAAGCTGAAGCTCATATGCCCAACACATGTGTAGCAC
The DNA here is from genome assembly GCA_037305975.1 of Chrysolophus pictus. Classification (NCBI taxonomy): domain Eukaryota; kingdom Metazoa; phylum Chordata; class Aves; order Galliformes; family Phasianidae; genus Chrysolophus; species Chrysolophus pictus. Next base: position 13,377,091 of record CM074586.1, read on the forward strand.
TGAAGTAACACAATTCTGGCTGTTATATTTACAATTTTATTGCTAATTGACTTCCTCCTTCTGAAGGAGATGCCTTCAGCAGGAGGCCTTCAGTCCTCGTCCCCTTATCCTGCACCCCAGCCTCATTAAGCCCCAGTGCTGCTGCCAAAATGAGATATTTCCTCATTTTTGGTGCCATGCCCTTGAAGGCATCTTATTAGAAGAGACCATTTCTTAATTAACATTTTTGATCTCTCATCTATTACACGTCCCCCTAATCCCACCCGGAGGAGCTCCTGGCCCACTTAGCTGCACGGGGCAGGCACAGGCGGGCAGTGCTGGGGCTCCCGGCCGGGCAACACTGCCCAAGGCTCCGGCCAGTGGTCGAGGCTCACTGCCGTGCCGTCTTTGCGCACATGGTGTGTGACAGCCCCACTACGCCCAAAGCCTGTGTGAAGCAGTGAGCCCAAGGGTGGGAGTGGGCTGCCAGCAGCTGTCTGGTTGTCAGGATACCTAGCAAAACTGAGTGGAGGACACAGTGGATCACCAACGTGTGAAGTGGTAAGAACAGTGCAATGTTGAGTCCTTCACATCATTTTACTTGCAAAGAATTACAGCAATTACAATGTGCTAACGGACGATTAACGTTACAGGCTTCACAACGCACTAGAATTTTTTAAAGCAGGCTGCAAATGGTCTCATTGGTGCTTCTGATTCAGCGCCTGTACCAGCTAACAGCCACGCATTAGCTCAGCAGATCTTACAACAGAATTGTCCACGTGCCAGATAATTTAATTAGAGCCTTGATCTTGTCAGGGCTCTATACAGCACAGATAGCACTTCCAAGTAAAGCACGCGGGTTTTTCCTCTCCTCAGCATTATGCAGACGTCTAATAATTGCTACTAATGAATACCAAAGCCACCCTGTGAGGAAGGGGGCCCAGTGGGTGACACGGGGGGCACACAGGTGCCCCGGCAATGACCACAGTGGGTGCAGCACCAGTGGGTGCAGGGCGTGCCCTGCTCTGTGCACTGCTACACCCATGCACATCCCGTCCCACAGGTCCCTGCACACATCTGGCACATCTGCGCCGTGTTGCCGCTTGGCCCTGACAAGACACAGGTTGCTTGTTTCCACATGAGAGATATGGGTCTCACGTGGACAGAATGAGAGTTGAGAGCCAAATCTCATTATAAGTTCTCCCATTTAGCAGTTTTCTCATTTGAATTTACAGACAACAAATATCAGATTATGAGATGAGTTTGCTTCATTTGACAGTGACATCATAATTGCTTGTAGCCAGTCCTGCAAAGGTTGCCTGAAGATGCTAAAGGACAGAAATTCAAATGTATCTTCTAGTATGGGAAATTTCAGGCCATATTATCTCCAATTTTTTTTTCTATGAGTCTTTACTCTTCTTTTCCTGCACATCCATACACTACAATAACCATAATTACATTCTTGCTCTGTAATAAGCTTAATAGTTAAAGACAATTTAACTCAAAATTCAGAAGCAGTGGTTACCTCAATACTTACAAGACAGGTCAATGTTGAACAAGACCCACTAGAGGTCCCTTCCAACCCAAACGATTCGAGTCTCCCGTACTGAATAAGCAAGGATTATTTGGACAGAGCACTACATATTTTGTGCAGTTCCTCACTGCAGAGTTCCTTATCAATATCCTTACACACTCCAGATAACTGAGCAGTGGTTTGTTTATTCCATTTGTTTTCCTTGTTTTTCAACTTAGTTTATAAAATCCCATTCTGATGGCTGGGAAAATTTGCTTTATTTTCAGTGTGAATGATCTACAACTGTGGCATTATTTTTGTATTGATTTTTCTCCAGTACAGTATATTCTTCATTCCTGTTTTACATGTATTGAGGCTGGGAACTCTGAGCTACCAGAAACAACAGCAATGAGTGAATTAGCTGAAGGAGTGCAGGAGGAGCAAATAAATTGTTTACCAGGAGATTTCCCTTCAGCCCTTCAGCCATCTGCTTCCACCGAGGGAAAACCCACTGCAGCCTCCTCCTGCAGCTGCATGGCTGTGGCTGCACTCAGCCCTGCCAAAGCAGGCTGGGACCTGCAATGCCTCAGTCCTGAAGGAGAAGATTTGAGCACATCAGGAGCTAGAGCTCAGGCAAGATGTTCAATGGCACTATGCACAAAGCGAAGGCAAAGCCACATGGGATGGGGCACTAGGAATACTTTCTGCTTGGTTGGGAGGCTTGATTAGTGTTTGTAAAGTGCTTTGAGATCCTACATAGAAGCGCTTTGCCAGAGCGCTCGGTCTGCATCTGTCCCCAGACCTGCAGGATATTAGCAAATCTAGAGTGTGGCAAAGCTGGATATATTAGAGATAAGAAGGATTTATCAGGTGATCTTATCCATCCCTCTGCAATATAAGGCCATTCCTACAGCATGTTTTCAAGCACTTTGTCCGGTATGGTTTGAAAATGACTGAAGTGATGGGAGATAATACCAGAGCCTGTTAGATCTCACTACTGGGAGCTGTTTCTTGAAATTCAGTCCAAGATCTCCTTCTCTCTACTTTAGTCCATTACTGCTAGTTATGCCCTGAAGGCTGTTGTAAACAACAGATGCAATTTTCATCTGAAATCACAGTAAATGTTCATCTAACCCCATCCCTTTGCTTGTGGAGAATGAGATGACCAGGTAGCACCGCAGGAGAAGAGAAAACAGAATGCAGAGGAGGAGCATGGAGTGGAACAGAAGAAGCAGGGCTACATGGGGCACCAGTTGGCACCAAGGCAGGGCCCACGGTGGGACAGGCATGCTAGTGGGTGCTGAACACATGATGAGAGCTCATGAAGGCCTCAGTCCTGGCGGGATGGTCCCATGGGGACATCACCTAGACCTGGGGCCCCACCCAGCTCACAGAACCTGGGGCCAACCCAAGGATCTTGCTGCCTGTTTGACTGCTGGCTCCCACAGGACTAAGTGGTGCCGAGGGCAGTCCTTCCAGCACTGTGGGGCTACAGGAACAGCCCTTGTTACCTGCAGCACCTTGGGCTCTGGCTTTCATGGTGAGGAAGTCCAGTAACCCTAATGCGACTCACCACCTCGCTTGGCTTCTCTTAAGCAGATTTGCTTTCAAAGTGAAAGGGTGGATAGATGGAGGGTAGCACACTGTACCTCCCTTCCAAATGAGTTGTTTTTTCCTCTCCTCTTTTACCGTGGAAATTAATTCTCCTCCTCTGTGCTACTGCTATAATTTTCCCAATTAACATTTTTAATAGTAAGTATTTTCTAGGAAATGCCATAATACACAGGTGTGTGCTGCTGATTTAAATCCTGCCACACAAGCTGTGTTCACATCTGAGGGCTGCTCTCCCTTGCAGGAGGCCCCAACCCCCCCTGGCACCACCAGACATCCGTCCGGATCCAATGCTAGCCGGGGAGCTGCTGAGAGCTTTGGGTTTTGTATCTGCTCCTGAGGTGCTGCAGGTGAAGGATGTGGGTGAGACCATGGGAACCCCACACCTTTACCAAAAGCTCCTCCTGCTATCAGAAATCTGTCAGATGAAACCTTCCATCATAGGCTGGAAAAAAAAAAAAAAAAAAAAAAGTGCAACTAAGAGAAGTTACCAAAGTCTCCTGACTTTGTTAGCAAACTGTTCTTTGCTAATACAGTTCAAGGGTTCGTTCCTTTGGAAATCTTTGCGTACCTGCAGTCAGAACATGGTAGTATTGATTTACCAGTGAAATCAGCTTTTAGATGCCCAAGCCTATGAAGGCGCTCAGGACAAGCAATTTCAGAGTATATGCAAGACAAAAGGTTTATAATGCTGCTGAGTTGTAACTGAACTCCTCAAAGTTCTGCAGCAGTAAGGGATCCCAGGATTTCATTTAGAGAGCGTCTGCAGGTTTTTTCCAAAGTTCTGCCATTTAAGGGAGATGCCATACATCAGACATCAGCCATCTCAGCACCATGCAGGCTCTGCTGGTCCCCGAGCAGCACAGAATTGTTTCCACCAAGTGAGGCATCAAGTGAGAGGTGAGATTTACATTGCTGGGAGATGTCATGCAAAGCGGAAGAGTGAGAGAGGAGCGACTGCAGGCTGGGGTTTGTTTTGTATAATTTTGTGGTTTGTTTCTCAAAAGTTGCCACATTTTATTTTTTTTTCCTTCTTCTCTCTTGAATGAGAAAAACTTTAAAAGAAATAGTAGAAGGCAGTTCAAATCCTCACACAGGATCCTGGAGAAAGCAAGCTCTCACATGCACGGGAGCTCAGTGCCACTCATCCCCAGCACTCACTGCAGGTCACCAGTCCCGTTCGCCAGGCCCTCACTCAGTATCCCAGCTTGTAGCTGCTAGCAAAGATACCTCCATCTCCTCAAGAGCAGACACAAAAATTCAGGCTTTTAGGTCTGCAGGGATCCCAAGGAGAATGCAGAATCTGCTCTGTGTGCCCCAGACAATTTGGCTGAGCTTCCCCAGGGCCCAACAGCCAGGCTAATGAGAAACTCCCCAGCAATCCCCATGCAAAATGTTTCCATAGGTCTTTAAAATGCCTTAAATTCTCTATATATTTAGTAAGACTTTTTATTTCTTTAAAATGTCCCTTGCTACTCCTCAAGATAATGCTCTTGTGATGTATTACAACAGCAACGTGGTCTGCAAAGCAAGGGTCCACTCAGGCAGAGGCAGAACCTGGTTTCTCAGCCTGGAGGCAGCATCAAGCCCCAGACAGGGCAGAGTGGGGGCAGCAGGGGAGGGAGCTCCTTGCTGCATTGCTTCACTGGGACAGGGGCTGCCCACCAAGCTGGGTCCTCAGGGTGACAAGGGCAAGGGAGGCCTTTTCTTGTTCTGCATTAAGAAAAAATGAGGATGAGAATTTCAGAGGAAGTTGGCAGCACGCCCCTCACAAATGGGCCTGATGAGCACTGAGAGCAATTCCTGCATCAGGGACAATCTCATTGCATTCTCTCAATTCTTGGCCTCTCCAAAAGCACTTCCAGCTTTGCTTGTGCTGGCTTGGTGAGAAAAGCAAGCTACAACAGCAGAAGCACCTCCTCTCCCTCAGCTGGAATGACCCATAAGCATTAAAACAACTCTCCGCATAGCAGTGCCCAGTGCTGTCCCATGTTCACCCAGTGCTGGCAGCAGCCCGCCAAGCACCAGCAGAACTTCCCAGGAATCACTTTGAGAGTGTTTGCACACAGAGATGTGCTAACATGCAGGAGAAGAAGGCAGAGAAATATGTTAACTTGAAACATCTGGCAACTATTTCAGAGTTTAACAAGTCCATTTTTTGTGCTTTTAATTGGTTTTTTTTCTGTAGGGGAGGCAGTCTTGTCATTGGGGCTGGGGAAGGAAGGGGCATGAAAGAAGAAGCTGAAGCATGTTTTTCATCCATTGCTGAACTTTAGCATCAACCTTCTGGAGCTAATACAAACAGAAAGATCACAACAGAATGTAATGAGGGTGTTGTGGGCTGGGGCCAGCTTCTGTTCGTGGCTGCAGCCAGGGCCACGTACTGCACAAGAGCTGCTACACTACACTGCTATGCACTGCGGCTTTCTACACTGTGCCATTGCTCAGTTGCGTGTCAGTCTGCAGCTTCTGCCCTCTGCTTACAGAACAAGTTGTACCCTGACATGCATGTCAGATGGAAGCCTGTGCCTATTGACCATACTGAAAGGAAAACCTGTCAATTAGCACCCATTTTCTTTAAGCTGCCATAAACCACACATTCAAAACATTTCACCTCACATCTGACATCTTGAATGAGGGCTATAATTATAGGAATAAATAAGGAGAAATGAAGGAGACCCAACTAATTTGGGAAAAGCCTCTTATAGGCTTTGTTACCTACAGCCTAGTCACCAATATGGTCCACAAATCCCAAATTAATTTCACTCTGCACAGAAGCTATTGCTACTGTTGCTATTTGGAACCACAGCCTGTGCAGAGTCAAACATGACCCAGGGCTGGTGGCAGCAGGACAGCAGAACAGGGCAAATGTTGAAGGCACAAAGGGGCCCCGAGGGCAATGCTGGCCACCCAAGGACTCCAGGACAGCTTTGCACCCAGGAAGATGTGCCCGTTCCACGAAGCATGTGCCATGCCAAGCCACCAGATGCTGCTGCCATAGCAGAGGCCTCCTGCAGGCTGCTCTGCTGCTAAGTGCCGCACAGCCTGCACAGAACGGGAAGGCAGCACCTCTTTATTCTCACATTAACGCTCGGTTTGAGAATGGTTCCCATACCACTGCCCAGTCTTTCAGAGCACCCTCATCAAGAGGAGGGCAGGGAAATGGGGTTAACAGCTTCAAGAGTCAAAAATATTCTGATGATCTCGTTACCGCTAGAGATGTAAAAGACAGTAAAACATCAGCACACGTGGCACACAGCTCTGGGACATAACTGGTTACTTCCCCCTACCTTTGAACATAAGCCAATCGGCTGATTACATTCACGTTATCAACATACATTACACAGCTACACACCAGCATGCTTTAAGACTCTCTTCATTCACATTTTCAGTGCAATACAAATGAGCACATTCCAGACACATGTTTAAGTGCTCTTGCTATCAAAGAGAGCAAAAGCTGCTTTGCGTGTTCAATCTCTCTGCCATGGCAATGTACCACTTTCATCCTCCAGCTCCGACAGTACTTTCCAATTTCCTCCGAGAGGAGAAACACACACATTCCAGTTGAGACTGCAGTTTAAAATTCCTGTTAAAGCTGCTTTTATGTAATTAGATTGGAATGAATGTGCAACAGTGCCCACTGCAAAAAACTTCGAAGTGGTTATACTGGAGAAATCACAACCCGCTTCAGTGTGCCCACAAGAAGGAGGAATGGCTCTCCAGAGGATAAGAGTATATTAGTCTCTGTATGTAATAGATTTTATTGACCATATGGAACTGATATAAAAATTGTGTTGCAGTGGGTAGTCTTGGATTGGAGACAGGAATGTGACATACAAAATACAGTTCCTGTAAAAAGCCTGGCAGCTTTCTGGCAATTTTTGCAATCAGAAGAACCTAAAATATTTACCTGATTGAGTCACTGATGAGTCCCAGTTCAAAGCAAAATCCGAAGATTCGCCCTCTTCAACTGAAAAAGAATAAAAATATGTTGTGATTGCTATAAAGAACCCCTAAAAAGCAAAGTCATCAGAAATCTAGGTCCAGGACTACATTAAGCATTCTAACAGACCACCACACAACCAAAGGAGAACTTATTGCTTTCTATAAAATAATTCATAAGGTAGAAATTCAGTGAAGAGTTTTTCCCTACATTCTAACCTAAGTATGAGATTTCTGCCTGCAGTTTCTTCCTGGACAGGTTCATGTGAAATTTTAATAGAGGTTTAAGTATCCCTAGCTAAAGATGCACATTTGAAATCTTGTATGTTCACAACAACTTGCATGTACAAAATTGCCACTGCAAATGCGGAGTTCATTTTTGAAATTCATGCTGTAACAGATCACAGTAAAGAACTGACTGATGAGGGGAAAATTGCCTGATTTATGTCATTAACAATAGTTTTTTTCCACATTCAGGATTTTAAAAGAATACTATTATAACATTCAAGCAAGTTCCGCAATATGGCAGTCATAAATAAGTGCATTTAAAGCTTGATGATATGAAAGCTGCAAGAGCCAGGTGCTCAGCACTTGCAAGCGACATGTACACAGCCTGCCTGTTAGGAGTTATAAAATTTCATCTCACTCTTACAAGTAAGGAAGAAATCAGCTGCCAAGACGAAGGCCAGCAATGAGCCCAATCCTGCTGGTACTGAGGCCAGTGGCAGCCTCTCTGTTGCCAGGCCGCGTGTTTGGTAGCAGTAATTGCAGAAATTCATCTTAGCTGTAAAAGTTGATCACCTATATCTGCTTACTATGTCACCGCAACACCAAAAGAATTTAAATCATGAGTCTTCATTTCCTGATGAAAAGTGTATATTCCTTGCACTGAATAGCTTCTCACCCTTTAATATAAATACTGCTGGATTTGAATACAAGTTCTAAATAGTTCTGCAAATGAAATCAAAACCGTACTGCAAAGCCTCAAACACAGGCGCTATTGACCAGGTGGGATCTGTACGCCAAGCTCTGGAACCTGCTCCAGTGATTATTTGCATTGATTATTCACGTTTGCACCACAGGATCCTTGATTTTATGCTTTTTCCCAATCCCTTCCCTTCCTTTGAAGAATTCCAGTATCCTATAAACTTGTCTGTGGGGCCGGTGTCATTGACAACATCAATGAGACATGGGGAACAGAGGAGGTAGCTTACACAGGCAGGGCTTTGCCCAATTTCGATTTCTCATCCAGCCCACACAAGCAGCATGCATAGCATAGAAGGGCACTGCACCGGCCTGGAGGGCTGCAGGTTTACTAGTGGGGAAAATGTACTATTTCTGCTAAACGTCCTATTTCAGACACAGCTATACTTTTGCCAAAGAAATCCATAGTAGCCTAGAGGCCATGTGAGACAATTGCAGAGTGACAGAGTAAGAAAGGCCTAACACTGTGGGCCTCCTGCAGCCACTACGGGCACAATGCACAGGCAGGCAGAGCCCGTTGGATCACACCTCCTCCCCCACAGCGGCTCACCCGCCATTTTGTGCTCTACGAACCGCCATCTTGTCTCCACGTTGACCCATCTTTTAACAGGAAAATTCTGGATGTAATTACCACAAGTACAATTTCACTCACGTACGAGTAAATCCGTACATTAAAATCCATGTAAAGTCAGAAGGGTTTTGCCCCAAAACTAAATAATGCTTCATCTATGTAATTCAAAACAGACAAGTGGAAAGTTTTTAATTTTATTTTTTATCCTTGACTGTTATGTGGCTGGTGTGCTTGCGTAATTTTTCATATTACTGTTTTTATGCTGGAATTTTGTATTTCTTTATGTTTTCTAACAGAAGGAAGGGAGAAAAAAAAATACTCTGCTGAAAATACGCAAAGGCACAAAATTCAGTCATATTCAAATTGCAGTACATGAGATCAGCACTGGTCATCGGTGATTTCAGCTGCACACTGCCGTTCCCTTTGCCAGACACTGCTCCCTACTTTATTTTCTTTAAAATGTGTTTTCAACAAAAGGGAAGGATGGGTTGGGTGGCTGGAGCAAAGCACTGAGATTTCAGGCCCTGTCACAGGCATGCCTTATGACAGCAGGGAGGGTGCCCACTCCCACTGTGCCTCTGCTCACCTTTCCTCCATGGGCCCAACCAGGAGCTGAGAAGTTTGCCTGTGATTCCCAGCTCTTGCTGCTGAGAGCTGAGGCAGAACGGCCCCTGGCCCACAGCATCAGCCAGAGAGAAATTCTCTTCGGTTCATTTTTCTTTTAAAGGTTTAGTTCCTTAGCATTTTGGCCATTATTCCTTGAAAGCTAGTTTGACTCAGGTGACCAGTTTACATTAACACTCACTTTGTGGATGCTATTATCTAAGCAGCAGTAATGAGGAAAAAAGCCCACGAAGAAGTACAAAGCATCCAACATGATTACTCTCCACAATACATTGCACAGTAAAATAACTCCCATTTCACTAGCAGGAAAATATGCTTTCTGTGACACACCAGCCAATCACAGTGACCAAAGGCAGGGAGCCGGCCTGTGTCCGTATGGTTCCCCACAGAGCCCACAGGCACAGCCCCACAGCTCCGACGCCAGCAGGGCATGGGCACGGCACGGCCCCGCAGCAGGGAAACACCACGGGGAACTGGCATGGTGCGGGAGGGAAAGCGTTTCATCTTCAACGCTGAAAAATGAAGCCACCCAAAGTCACTAATGCTAAATTTGGGCAGAATGTTCACAGACACACTACACATGTTTTTCATTGGATGCTTCCTGTTTTCCTTCACAGACTCACCCCATTTTCTCCCCAAATTATGCTGCATGCCTGCAGGATTGCAACAACAGAAGTTGCTCTGTAATTACACTCCTACTACCACCTATACCTGCTCCCTCCACATGACCTTTTGAAGTGCTTTGGGAGTTTCCCACTTTGCAGCATCAGTCCAGCTGGAGGATGGATAGTCAGCCCCGGGTCTCACTGACAAAATCACAAACAGCAAGGCCACCGTGCCAAGCCCACCATGCAGGCAATTAGGAAAGAAAGGGGGACCACAGCACTCACACCAGTCTGCTTCTGCTTCTGCTTCCATTACTCCCCAGCGCTGTGGCTTTGCTATGCCTCCAGAGCAGGGATGATGGGGGAGCCAGAGCAAAGGCAGTGTAGCGGAGGGGTGACATTGTGGCACAACACCCCCGCACACTCCAAATATTTGCCTTTGGCCTGCTTGTCTCAGATGCTCCCCAAGGATGCTGATTTAATTGCTAGGTCACGAGTGCTGCAGGCACAAAGATTCGGGTTTTTTGTGCTCAGAGAAACTTCTGACAGGATATAACATCCACCTCCCCAAAAGCGAGAGCTACTATTTACCTGCACTCCATCTGTAGCCATAGTGCTTATTTAACACTTTATTGCTCCCAGGAAATAAGTTAACCTTATCAAAGTGAAAAGCGTCTGAAACAGATGCTGATTTCTAGATGCAATCAGGTTTACAAGTGAGCAGGAGCTCTCAGCAATCGAGATGGCATGCATGTGCCCCCTTACCCTATCACATAGGCTTTGTAGGCCATTTTAATCCTTCCCGTAATACAAGAACCCCTCACTAAACAGCCACGACTGCAGTGGTGCAGGGACCAGCCAGGAGGCACGCTGCCGGCTGGGGCCATGCCAAAAACCCAAGCTAAAGCACCCAGCCCAGAGTCCGAGTGCTGACAGCAATGGTGCCGCTCTGGCTTGAAGGAGGAGGAGAGCACAGGATGCTCCCACTCCTGCCCTACCTGCAGCACAGAACCCTGCCCAAGCAGGGCTGTCGCAGCTGGTAGTGGAATGCAACAAGAAGGGAAAATGCTTGTAAACTGCTGATTTGGAGAAGCCAGCTCACCTTATCTCCTGGCTCATCTCAAAGCCTTCCCCACCTGCTGCTTAGGTGCTCCTGCTAGATTCTCCACCTGGGAACACCTGTGAGGCAGAAGTCTGCAAAACACACAGATGCGCAAGGAACAGAGAAGAAAAGCAGGATGAAAACTAACTGAATTTGGTGCTACTGTGGGCGTAGAGCTGACCTAAGCCAGGAGCACAGTGCCATAGGGAGACTTACCCATCCCATGTGGAAACAGAAGGGTTTGTGGGGCACAGGGAACAGTATCAGTGAGTGTGTCTGGGTGCATCCTCCTTCCCTTACAGCTGGAAGGGATATGCCATGCCATTCTTTGCCCTGTCCCAGAATCCACAAGTTCCCTGCTTTCAGTGCAGCCCAGTGGCTGCCCAGTCCTATCAGCCATCAGTGCTGCCTGAGCAGCATTTTTCCTTTTAAATAGGACCATTATCCACCAGTGATTTCATGGGCCAGAAAGCCAGGGAATAAGACATGGGGGTTTACTGATTCGGCTTATTTAGGTAGTTCAGAGTCTGGATTTGCACAAGTTCTCTAGCTGCTTTTCTCCAAAGTCAGTAACAGGGCTTGGCAGGGAGTGTGGTTTTTGCTGGCAAAGTCAGCCTTTTTGTGTGGTAGAGGGAGGAGTGGGGAAACCCAGGCTGCTGTGCTCAGTAGGTCAGGGGAAAAGAAAAAGGAAGAAGGATGAGACAAATGGAATAGCATTACAAAACTGGGAAAGAAGTGAAAAAAAAGATTTGGGAAGAGAAAGAGATGTGAAGATGATTAAGAGCAAAACAAACAACAAAATAAGGTAGCACTAGCAGGTTTATGCAAAGAAGATCTAATTATGGGTGGCTTAATCCTCCAGGACATTAATATTCCATCGTAATGTGTCTAGTTTCCTCCTTTCCAGACATGGCAGGGAGGAAATGAGAATCACTTAGATACACTGTTTAATGAGCAAATGATGGACGATCACCAAATACAGCCTGCCTGATAAGTACCCATTAGCTTAAACCCGCGCCGTAAATCTGCACGCAGCTAACAGGCCTGGGTCTTCAGACACCACAGTGGAACTTGGTAGAACTGCAGGCAGATAAGGGGAGAACCCAAAGGACAACCTCTGGTCATGAAGCAGCAACCTGCAGGACTCACATAGTGGCTCACCATCACCCTTCCTGTGACCCACGCACCTCACTCACCAGCCCCAGAAAATCCATTCCCAGTGCTCACATTTAGTTTTTGTTTCTAATTCACAGACTCTACTGCAGATACGCATTTCCCATCAAAATCCATTATGTAAATAGATACGAGTGCATAGTGTAATATAATGCAGCCAGTCTTTCAGTTTACTCTCAGATTAGCATCTCACATGAATAATACACATAATACAAAGGCTATAGTTCTTAGAAGTGGACCAGGAGATACCTGTGTGGGTGTGTTACAGGTTCGGGAGCACCCCAACCCCTCCAAAGCACTTGGCACTGCTGCAGATGGATGGAGTGCCCGGGGTGCACAGCCCATGGTGGCAGGGCGAGGGCACAGGACAGCGAGGGCCGGCTGCCTACAGGCATGCTTCTTGCTCATTATGTGCATTTCTAAGGCAACTGTCACCATAGTGTCTGCGCCTTCTTTCAGAAATAGATCTACTATGAGTAAACAGGCGTTTTACAGCTCGACTGAAAGAAAACAGGTGAATCTGACTTCCCCCACGTTGCTCATAAAACCGCACACTTGACTTCAGCAACCAACAGTTTAAATGTTCTCGTTCCATCTGGAATGCTGTTGGAGGACAAAAACGTTTACGTGTTGAAATTGGAGTAATTCATTTGACAAAGCAGAGAAAGGGGGAATTAGCACACCTACAACTCACAGCCAGGATCTTAATGCTGGAGCTGAGCTTACAAGCTGCAGTTTCCCAAATGCAAAGAAATGGCCACAGTGAAGTGAGGTTTTGGAATGAAACTGGGGCAAAAACTTTGGGCTTCACAATAAGGGGAGCAGAGCCTTGTCATGCCAGAGCTATTGCATATTTTGCTGCCCTAGGAAAGAAAAAATAGACAGGAAAGTGCACTGTTTTTACATTTGGGCCATAAAGTTTCTCTATAAACAAGACACCTAATAAAATAATTTACATGGGCTGGCCCTGTCTTGAGGCAGCTAATAACGACACTGAGGGCTCACATCTAACACAAACTGATGGTGCAAAGAAAGAGCAGCATTTTGAAATTGGTTTACAAGCACTTTTATACGGCAATAGGAACCAACCCAGGGAAGAACAGAAGCGGCCACAAGGCCCTGCAGAGCAGCGGGCTGCAATCCCTAACCCCACCTCCTGCCCTGGGGACAGCAGACCACGTCCATCAGGAGCAGCCTGCTCCCCATTGCTGCTGATGGCCACTGCCCATCACAACTACCTCCTCACCCTGGCACCGGCCCAACAAGCATGCTGTGCAGCATCATGACCCTACCCTCCCCAACACCCCGTTCAGCACTGGGGCTGCTTGTCAGAGCTGGAAGAAAACCTTCAGCCAGATTTCTACACCTCGGCCTCAAGAAATACACTGGTTTTTACTGCTACTCCTTCATACTTGGGCATTTTTTAACTAGTCAGCTCTGTTTCCAGAGCAGGTAGCACAGGAAAAGGAAGAGAGAAGGCTTTTCCTGACCAGCCATGTTAACGAGAGCTGCGAGGGCTTGGAAAAACCCATCTGGTGAGTGGTGTTATTTCCCCTTACCCTCCTCTGTGTTGCCGGTCCCAGTCAGAAGGAAACAAGTTCCCAAAGCACAACCGTGCCAGCACTGGGACCAGCTGGGGCCAGCTGCCTGGGAGGTGCGGGCTGGGCCACGGGTAGGAGCTTGGTGCTCAGCATCGGCTCGCTGGGGCTCTGGCATGCAGGCGTGTGCATGCGTGTGTGTGTGGCAACGCTCCCCAGGCACTCTCATTTTAATGCTGCTTTCTCCCCAGATGAAAATATACATATTCTTATTAAGAAAAAAAAATGTGCAAAGTATAAATTTGCATCTATGATCATTTCTGGTTCATAAATTGTATTTTAATAATAAAACAATATACCCTTCTGAACTGCCTCTTCGATGCTAACAGGAAGGTCAGTCTTTCTTGTGTACAAGCCTTAATATTTTGATGAAGGAACACACAACGGGTATAAATTAAATACATTAGGGTGAAATATAGATAAAGGGCAGATAAAAGCAGCTCTGAAAGCTCATACGTGGGGAATCCAGCGCCTCCCTCACCATGAGAAGAATGCCTGGGAGCCCATGGAAGTGCTCCATACATGGAGCCCCTTGCGGGCCGGTATCGCCCAGGTTGGGGGGAAGCTCTCCACCAGAGATTTGTCCCCATGGAAGACAGCGTTGGTTGGCTGCGTTGTGGTGAAAGAAATGAGGGAGAGAACGTTTTATACATCACATATATCCCTTCATAGCATTAAGTTTAATTTGAAGAAAAATCGACGGTGCTTCCATAAAGTGGAAACTAATATTTTTTATGACCCCTTAACAATTTGTCCTTAGTGCTAACATATCATAAATAAATTTCAATGTCTTGTTATACACGCAGTTTATTTTAAACAAGATTGGAAAGAGAACACAGTTCTTATTGAGTACTGGCACATGTACAAAAGGGGGAAAGCTGGCTTTTAAAACTTCATACTCTTTTCTGTTGATATTAGTCTTACAACCTTTCCACCAAAACAAAACGTAGAAAGAGTTTCCAAATATTTTATAATTCTGAATGGATTTCCCCTGTGTAACAGTAATAATATTTTTACAGCTAAAAGATCCACTGATTTAATAAGTGTGATTTGTGTATTTAGAAAATTCATTAGAGCAGACATTTCCCGACATTTTCAGATTTATTTATTTATTTAGCCTAATTTGGGTACGCTACTTCAAAAGAACGCTTAGAGCTTCCCAGTTCCTTAGTCACTCACTAATAACATCTAATAATTAATAAAGACATGTAAATTCTTAACTCCCAGAACTATTCCAAACTTACTATCTGTACGCTTCATGTCATGTCTCACTTATAGATATCTGCATTACTTTGTTTCATAAAATGCTGAAGGGACACGTACTTATCTCGCTCTGCACCATGGGTGAGCACTCAGGCGTGCTGCAGCCGGCAGAGCTGAGGCCCACGCAAGGCTCTGAATTTGGCCACGTTGCTGCGGGCAGCCCCCTCTGCAAACGTGTGTGTATGGAAATGCATGCACCTGTAGTGACTACCAGGGCCACGCGCTTCTTCATTCCTTGCACAGGGTAAGCGGTACCCCAGCCCCTCACACACCCACCCTCGTGCCAGTGGGCAGGGTGAGCACTAGGAGGGACCTCTGCTCCATCCAGGAGCTGCTCAGCCTCAGCCACAACACCTGCATGCTATCAGCACTGCTTTCATCGCAAAGCCAAAAGAGATCTACTGGGAAGAAAACTAGTGGCCCAGCCAAAATCAGGACAGGAGAGATCCAGCTGAGAAGAGAGCACAACGCTCCAGGCATCAGCTCTGAAAGCATCTGTAGAGGGAGGGCAGCAGCAAACACCCTCATTTCCGTCCTTACAGCCTCTTCCATGCCTCCTCTAGAACTATTAAAATCCCAATTCTATGGACAAGGACTGTGGGGAATAACATCAGCTCAGCCCATCCTTACTTGGAGGCAAATTATATTGTGTCGACTCCTCTCTGACAAGTGCTCTTGTCAGTGCTTTGTGTTCTACAATATTTCTTTGTCATATTTATTTGCTTGTTTTGATTTCTGGTCCTCTGTCAGGAGGAAGGCTGCCAAGAACATAAGTCCTGTCTCCTAGAAGTCCTGTTGAGCCCGGAAAACAGGGTGTGGGCATTTCCAGACATGGCTCAAGCAAGTACATTGACAAAAGTTTCCCTAAAGAAATATAACTTGCATGGAGTTTTGCATTTGGAGTTTGGTGGACTAAATGTACAGTACCTGAAAGAAGAATGAGAAAAGTCTCACTGTCCAAAGTGAAAGGTACCACAATGAGTACTATGTAATGGCACTCAGAAGCTTCCCACATCAGGAATTCATATGGGTACAAGGTTATTCACACATGGACAAAAAGTAACTGCGGTGCACAAGACAAGTTCCCCCAGACTTCAACTGCTTCTATCACAGCTTCTCATAGTCTGCAAGTCTCTTAAAACGAAACTGAAAAGGAAAAATACGTACAAAAGCTCCTACCTCTCACAACTTTCTTCCAATATGACCACTAGAAAAAATGCTCTGATAATTAATTTACACTTGAGGCAATCAGGGTTACTTAGCTGAACTAATGCATTTTCCCAGGAAAATTTCACCCATAGCCAAGGGGTCAGTGAAGCAGAGTTCCTCTACAAATTTGAATATGAATATATTTCCTATCTGTACTTGTATTTTTTCCCTGTTAATGAGATTTCTCTGTTCTCTTGATTTTCTGTTTGAATTGCACAATCTTATGGAAATCCTACATCCATGTCCGTGCTCAGCCCATGCTTATTCCTGCTTCTCAACATAGTCATACTTTGGCCATGCATACAGAAATGACTCCAAGTCACACTGACAAAAGAGCTCTTTAAATAATAAAGAGAGAGGATTGACTATCTACATCCCTTCTGTATGCATTATGGACATCACGGTGTTCTGGGAAACCATCACTTCGTATTAGTGCTGACTGGTTTCAGGGATGGGCTGTTAAGGTGAGCGTCAGTCAAGTGGATGTAAAACTTCCCATTGATCAGAAAGCTGACCTCGTAATCAATAATGGTGCAGACACCCTTCCCTCTCCATCACAAAAGTCGTTTGTCTGAAAATGGGAAGTCTTTCTTTTTTGCTAGGACAAGGTTTTGTGATGGTCTCCATGGCAGATACAAACATTTACTGTAGATAAGTGAAATAATCACCATAATTTGACCACACTTGGGAAGTGAGCTTGCCAACATCCAGCCTTCCAGCCACTACTCAAGTAATTTCTTTTATTCAAAATTCAGGGGAATGAAGTAGTGCATATTGCACTCAAGGCTGGACATTTCTGTTTGTCTTTCCACAGCACAGGATACCTGGAAACATCACCTTCCACATCCACGCCACTCGAAAAACACCACCCACAACTGGCTTCATATGCAATAACACTATTAGCTGCAGATTTGTCCCCTGATAGCAGGTGTGCTGACATAGTTGAGTTTTTAATACTGCATTACTCAAAGATGGCTAATTAGCTTTATTTAAACTTTAGCTGGAAACAACACCAATGCATATTCCTTGATCTCTGTTACTGCTGTACTGCCAACAAGACACCAGCTATAGGCTATAGCAATCAGTGAAACAAAAATCACAACCAAACTTCTGGCAGCCAAAGCCACTTTCAAAATCAAAGTAAGAGAGCTTTTAATAACTCAGAAATAGTGTGATATGTTTTGAACAACAGCATTTCATTTCAGTAAGTTTATATTGTAGTATATGTCTTCTTGAACTAAGAGATCATTTGTTTAAATTGCTTGATTATACATAATGATCCTTCTCTTATAAAAGAAGATTCAACATTGCCACTGGGGAAGAGGGTGGAAAAAACACAGAGAATTTAACAAGAAAAGAAGAAATAGCTTACAAGCCTTGCAGTAAAAAACATTAGGAGAATTTCCACTTGACTGTTTAAAAAAAAATCTAGAAACATCTTGGTCTACCACAGCTATTAACACTAATTCTTCATTCACAGAGAATAATGTACTGTAATGTAAAAGCTTTGATCAGAATATAGAATATCCACATGCTCACAAAATATTTGATTTTCACAGGATCACAGGGGTTGGAAGGGACCTCAGGAGTCATCTAGTTCAGTCCCCTGGCACTGGGCACTGCTTGGCCCCATCCACTATACTACCACCCATTAGTTATTTATAAGCATTTATAAGATCCCCCCTCAATCTTCTCTTCTCCAGGCTGAACAGTCCCAAGTCTCTCAGCCTTTCTTCATAAGGAGTTCCAGAATTTTCATCATCTTTGTGGTCCTCTGCTGGACTCTCTCTAGAAGTTCGCTGCACCCCATGCACTGGCTGCACTGGCCTTCTTGGCCACAAGGTCACACTGCTGGCTCGTGGTCACCCTGTTGTCTGCCAGGGCACTCAGCTCCTTCTCTGCAAAGCTCACAGAATCACAGAATGGCCAGGGTTGGAAGGGACCTCAAGGATCATGAATCTCCAACCCCTCTGCCACATGCAGGGCCACCAAACTCCCCATTTCATACTAGACCAGGCTGCCCAGGGCCCCATCCAACCTGGCCTTGAACACCTACAGGGATGGGGCATCCACAGCCTCTCTGGGCAGCCTGTTCCAGCACCTCACCACTTTCTCTGTAAAGAACTTCCCCCTGACATCCCTAACTTAAATCTTTCCTCCCTCAACTTAAAACCATTTCCCCTTGTCCTGCTGTCACTCACCCTTTCAAAGACTTGGTTCCCCTCCTGTTTGTAGGCTCCCTTTAGGTACTGAAATGCTGCAATGAGGTCACCCCGCAGCCTTCTTTTCTCTAGGCTGAACAAGCCCAGCTCCCTCAGCCTGTCTTCATAGAGGAGGTGCTCCAGTCCCCTGATCATCTTTGTGGCTCTCCTCTGAACCCTCCAACAGCTCTCTGTCTTTCTTGTTCTGGGAGCTCCTTTCCAGCAGATAACCCTAACCTGTACTGATGCATGTGGTTATTTCTTCCCCAGTGTAGGACTCTACATTTGCCTTTGTTGACCCTCATAAGGTTCCTCTCTGCCCAACTCTCCAGTTTGTCCAGGTCTTGCTGAATGGCAGACAGCCTTCTAATGTATCAAATGCTCCTTCCAACTTCACATCAGCAAACTTGCTGAAGGTGCATTCTATCCCTTCATACAGATCACTGATGAAGTTGTTGAACAAGACCGGATCCCCTACCAACCACTGGGGAACACTGATAGCTACAGGCCTCCAACTAGACTCTGTGTCACTGATCACAACCTTCTGAACATATTTCACTTATTTAACATTGAATTAATCTCCAACAATTTATGCCATCATCTCCTGACACTCCACATTTTCCTAAATCTTGGAGTGTTATTCACATTGCAAGTCAGATCATTTTATTTTTAATGTAATAGGGTTTGGATATAATTTATTTCAAATCTGCCAGAAAGGGTATAATTTCAAAATTTTATGGCTTGAAAACAAAAATTTAACTTTAATAAAATCTGAGAGCTAAAAGAATGAAATAATTTACCAGTGAAAGAACAGCTTGTATATACATGACAAAAGTTTGCTGAAAGAGTCCCACAGGGCAGATGGGAAAAATAAGAGCTTACCTATTTACCAGGCTTTTATTTTGTAACTTTTAAGAGGAAAAACATAGATTTTTCTCTCTCTACACTTAACTGAGCCAATTGCTGGAAGAAAATATTGCCCTGCTCCCACATGAGAAGCTGGCATAAGGTAATGTGTTTGTCGAGGGGAAATTGTTCACCCGGAGCAGCTCTTGGCTGCCCACACTCATCTCGCCCTACCCAGCTCCCACCAGTACCCAGGGAATCCTCATGCTGCCCCAGGCAGCCTCACAGTCCCACACAGCTGGGAGCTGTGGCATCTTTCAAAGGAAAAGGGAAGGAGAACCGTAAGAGGAGAGAACCAAGCTTTTGGGCAGAGGTCTTGATGACCTAAATACATAAAGCCAAGGAGAAAGCCATATCCTTCATAACATCCCTTCCTGCACGCATTCCTATGGGATCTTACCAGCTCCTGAGCATCACTCACTGTCTGTTGATGTATCTTGCACAAGGTGAGAACAGGACAAAGGTGCTCACTGGCTGCAGCCAAAGAGTGCAGAAGTAGTAAACCAATTTTAGTTGCCAAAGTTGTCATGGCATCTTAAATAAACAGACTTGCCATCACAGCTACATAAATCCAAAATGTTAGAATTTCTTTTGCTAAATGTGTAGTGCATTTTTGTAGTGCATGCAGCTCAGTGTTCACTCCTACCAGGCACTCAGAAACATGGTGTACTTACAGGCTGAGTTGTGCTGTAGAAGGTGTCACAGATTTGTACATAAATGCTTTGATTCTGTGTAATGTTTCAGACATGCTATATATACATGTACATACATATATGCATAACTGCAAATTTTTTATTTTTAATACAGAGCATCTAGTTTGGGGATGTTACTTTTTTTCTGTCTAGCAATCAGGTTTTGCACTGTTGGCTGACACTTTCCATAAATTCCAGCCTCTTTTTGGCTCCCCAGAGCGCTCTTCTCAGAGCAGCGGCTGCCGAGCTGGGACGGATGGTCCCACTGCAAGCACAGCTGCAGCTGGTACAACACCTGGCCCAACCCTACTGCAGAGCCAGGCTTTGGCAAAGAGGGGTCTGAAAACAAAAATACTGCCTTATCTGAGCTACAACACTGTTTCCAACAATTCCCTGCTCCGTCCTGAAACTGCTACACATTTATGTTTGTAATTCAAGATACAAAAATAAATGCCATGAGCACAAACATTCACATTGTAATCCAAAATACATCCCCTCCAGTTGCTCTCCAGCACCCAGTCCTTCCAGCACCAAAACCAAACTGCTCCAGACCCCACACATGTGGAGGCTCACCCAGACTCCTCCCAGCGCAAAAGCAACTACTGCAAACCAGCCCCAGCAGCAGCCGCAAGCATAGGGCAGCCACGAGCACCCTGTGAGCAGCAGGGCATGGGCAAGGCAGGAGCGTGGAGCAGTTGAGAGATGCTGGTACCTGTGCAGCAGGCTGGGGGAATACCATTTGAGAAATAATTAACTGGGCTGTGAAACACTGCCATCATTTCCAGTATTAAAATGTAATCTTGCATATTAAAACAAATTCACTGAAATCCAATCAATAACTCAGTGTCCTCTGAATTTCCTCCAGATAGCTAATTTAATTAATCTTTTTGTTCTCTTGGATATAGATTTTAGATTTGCATTTTGCCATCAGAAAATAGCTTCTGCAATACTACAGGATTTCCACAAAGCCAATACATTTTTACAAGGATTGGATTTTATTCCCTGGGCTGAAATTCTGATCATTTAGCAGCAAGAATGTTGCTGCAGCTCACAGGATGTCATTCAGGATGTGACAGTTTCCTCTTGTTTTAAACTACTTTAAAAAAAAAATCCTTCTCAAATTAGAAACAAAGTATCGCGTTTGATCAGCAGCAGCAGAGATTGCAGCGCACTGGGCCCAGTTCGGTTACCTGTGAGTTTTGCTTTTTCACTTAGATGAAAATTAAGTGGAAATTAAATGCAGTGCAGCAGAGTGGCTTCCCAAAGATGCAGTGAATGTGTTCTGTCCGCTGCTGTATTCGTGCCACTCCTCTCAACATCCCTTGGCCCCACACCGCTCCATGCCCAGGCCCACGGCCCGCCATGGCACGGGACCGCAGGACACCGGCAGCAGGGGATGGGCTCTGCTGGGGCCGCACAGCACTGGCTGGAGGAACAGCCTGCCACCAAGCTCCTTGCTGAGGGCAGATTTTGTCAGCCTGAATGTGATAAAGCGTTCCCCTTCATTGAGCTACACTGGCTTCACTGATGCTTCATTATTTTGCAAAGCTCAATACGTGCAAGTAGAAGAACCCAGTAATGCTGAAGTACAGATTACAAATTCGATTTTGTGGGAATATTTGAAAAGTTCAAGGCAGACTGCATTTTTCAAAGGTATTTCCAATGCAAGTTTCCAGCAGACCCTAAATCAGCCACATTTTCTCAACCTGTGCAATGCTGATCACTTAACTTGAGAGGGTCACGTCCCATTTTGCTTCAAAACTCCCTAATCCCCAACTCTTCTATGTTTGTCTTGGTGGAACTGTGCTTGAATAACCCATTTGTTGGGCTAACATAACATTTTGCTTGGCTTGCAAGCTGTATCTGGGTAAACGCACATTTCCTCATCTCATTTTTTGATCGTTTTCTTCTGCAGGCATTTAATTGGACTCACAAAGATGTTTGCAGAAGTTTAAATGAGGCATAGTTAGAGCTTTCAAAAATACGTATAATTACCCACACCTACAATTTCTAAAGAAGAAATAAGGCTACATAAGCAATGATCCTGAAGGGCTCAGTGGGATATTTGCAAAGTTTCAGTTAAACATTGGTGGCAGCATATTTGGAGCTTACAGCAGATAAAGAGACATTCACAGAAGCCAGCACATAACATTTCCATGTTACTGCCATGCCATCACCAATCCAACCCACCTCGATGCTGCAGTGACTGAGGAATGGGGACGGCCCCCTTCCTGAGGAGGGGAACTCCCACACTGTGCAGGTGAGCTTTGTACAGCTCTAAAAAATGGTGATGGAGCTGCATGCCCCATCCTTCTCCAGATTGTAATGGGAGCTCATGGCAAGCAACGTACTGCACTAAAGCAAGCTGAACGCAGAGGTGCTGGGCATAAAGCAAAGCCCTAAATTACTGTCACAGTGAACAGTTGTGCATACAGACAGTGAGGCAAGGCTTCATCTGCCTGGGAAGAGCTGTGGGACCAAGAAAACAGGCTCGGAGAGGCAAGATAGCCTCTTGCACTTGAGTGCTGATTAACAGAAATTCATATAAAATCCACGTATGTGGAGATGTATATGCTTTTGTTGCAAGGATAAGGTTTGTGCACAGCAGAGGGGTGAGGAGGTCGAGGCTGACCAGCCTTCTCCCAGAACACAGGCAGGGCTCTCTCAGTGCCAGTGCAGCCAGGCGAGGGCTGAGGCAGGCAGTGTGTCAGCTGGGGTGGGAATGCTGCCAAGGGAAGGAAAAAGGAAAAAGATAGAGGAGAGGCAAGGAGGACTTGGCTGGATAGATCTGAGTCCCACTGCTCTCAGGAACTGCAGAACCTTTGGGTCAGCAGCCAGCCAGGATAGGCCTGCTGCAGCTACCTGTGCAGAGCCAGGGCGAGCAAACCTGCATGGCCACCGCCCCGCACTGAGGAACAGCAGCCTGTGGTGCTCGGTATCTCAGCAGCCAGCAAAGCCTCTCCCAGACACTGCTGGTTGGGAGAGCAGCTGCTGGGCACGGGTCTTTGTGTACCTGGAAGGCACGCAGGAATGGGGACAGGCCCGTTTCAGCAGAGCAGGCAGGAGAACACGGCAGCAGCCGCAGCTGATGCCATCGCCACAGCCGCCATCTGCCTGGCCCTGAGGCACTGCTGTCGTGGGCCCAGCAGGGCTGCAGCAGCCATCTGCACACGGCTGGGGACAGCGGGGACACCCAGTCCTGGCCTTCAGGTCCCTTCAATTCACACCGCAGTGAAGGCACCGACTGCCACCTTCACTTCAGCTTTGTGTGTCTGTCAGCAAAATACACATGGTAAACCGTGAATGGGACTGATGGGAGCAGCTTTCAGGTGAAAGCCTCAGCCAGGACACAGCAGGCAGACCCATTCTCTAGACATCCCAGCACTTCCCAAATGACAACTAGTGCCTGCATGCTGAATGCAGCACAGCATGACTTGCAGAAAGGACAGGGTGATGGCACTGGTGTTTTCCCATAGGGATCTGTGCTTGCAGGGCTTCATGGCCTATCTCTGTGCTGCCACTGAGGATTGAAAAAGTAATGGATGGAGGACACCATATCTCCACCTGGGCATCCCCTTCCTACACAGGAAATCACGCGAGCACAGCCCCAGAGCATGCAAGCACCCTTGGGTCCATGCAGAGACACAAAGATGATGGTGTAAAACCTTGCTTCCTTTGGAAGCCAGGCCAAAATTCTGCATGAATATAGCCTCAACCACATATAGCATGGTGCATAAGACAGAGGCACAAAGAAGCATCCTTGGATATCAGGAGGGAATTTATCATCTCTAAGTGACCCGCATTGCCCATTAAGAGCCCTTTCCAGGATAAAGATTCAAGGGATAGAGGGAGTTAAACCAATTTGAACTAGAGCCTTGCTCTCCTGCAGGGAAGTGGGCTGCTGTTAACAGAGTTAAAGAAGATGAGGAACCACAGAACTTCTCTTCACGAGAATCAAGAGCATCAATCCTGCAGGAAAGTAAATAGCGCTCCTCTCTGCAGGAAGGAATCCCACCACGGCTCTGTTGCAGTTGTCCCTGCTCGCACTGCACCTTGGGCCACATGCACAGAGCAGCTGAGCAAGACGACAGCTGGTGAGGGCATCACCGCCCCACAGAGCCCAGCCACTCCGCACCTCCGCTGCAGCCCTTCAGCAGGCAAGGCAGCAGGACCAGTGGCAGTCTGTGTTACTGCGCAGCTTGGATAAAAAGCTGGTGTTAATACTTTTATATGCTTTCAAATAATACTCTCATTGGTGTAGTTATCCAGAGAAAGCTAAATAAGAACACTAATCTCTAAAATTCAATACTTACGTGGTGAGTTGTTGTTTTGGTTGTTTTTTTTAAGAGAGTGGTGGAAGTAAGGAGGGAAGAACGTAAAAAAACAAAACAAGCGGGTATATTTCTTGTGGGATCTGCACTACAGATGAAATGCAAAGTGAGTCTCACTCTCCCCGGAGGGTCTTTTTTCAAGTGGGAGAATAATAATAATGTAGTAATAATAAGCACTTATATAGCGCTTTACATTTTCAAAGCGCTGTGCAAACATCAACTAATGGGACACGGTAGAATAAGTAGTGTCTAAAATGAGTTTATGTACTGCATTATATTTTTCTACAAAGTGGCTGGGACTGTTTTTAAATTTAACTTCCCCCACATATTGATACTTGTGCAAATGGATTTTTTGCTAAAGCAGTGCAACAAAAACATTTTTGTATTAGTTATGCTCCGTAAGCTGCATATTTCCAAATTCTCATTCAAGGCAAATTGTTTACACAGCTTCGTAGACACAAAACATACTTTGTTTCGTAAGAACAATAGGTGCGTTAATCAAGTCCTTAAGATAATGTATCAAGACACAGACACATGCCAGTGTTTCCTAATAGAAAGTCACATATGAGACTGAAAAAAAGATTAAATCAAAGGAAGTTTGAGACAAGCTAAGCAAATTTTTACAGTTCTTCATATTCTTTCCTTGAAAATAGAACATGGGGCCTTCCCAGTAAAGGGCAAATATCCCTACAGTACAGCTGTAAAACAAACATCACTTCCTAGTTTGGCATGTGAATTCCACTTTATGAGATTCATTTTCTAGAATAGGGGAGAGGAAACACTAGTATTACAGTTCAGGTCATATTTGGGTTTGCTTTTTGGTTTTCATTTCACTTTTACCTGTACAGGACCTCACAGTGTTTAATACACCCTTTGAATACAATCAGGATGGAAAAAAAATGAAAGAGGAAAAGTAGATGATGTGTACTTATCAGGAATCTACAGCAGAGGTACAGAGAGAAGGCAGGAGGGGAGAAACCCAACCCAACTGCTGCCTACCAGCCCGTGGTACCTTACTGTTGTGAATTCTTCTGTTCCTTACTGTGGGTATTTTGCTGGGAAGCAAATCTAGGTACTTCTGCAGCAAGACAAAACCCACTGTGCTACAGCTGTACAGACCCAGAATAAAAAGGCTGCACAAGTCCAAAGTGATTGAGGAATATTTCTTCACTTGATAGCTCAAGCTACGAACAAATGCAAGTCAAAAAAAAGCATGCTGAATATCTAGCTTTAGGCATGCGCTTAACTGTAAGTATATGAGTAATCCCAGCGGTTTCAGTTTTGGGGATTTTAAGAGTTGTATGGTTTTCATAACTACAGGAAAAACCCTTTCCAACAAACTGCCAGTGCGACTCCCTGTTGTACTATACCACAATTACTGGAACATATTTGGTATTTCTCAAGAGGTTCAGATAATGAAGAATCCTCCAAATTTTCTATTAGCCCAAACTTAGGAATTCTGCATCAGGGAGTTAACAGCAGAACAGACAATGTATGTTAGGTATTGCAAAAGAGAGGCAGAAATATTTATAAAATGTAAAGCCTTTTTTGTTGTTGTTGTAAGGTTGTTCGAGAGCCCAGACTGCAGCCCAACCAATGTTATTGCACAAGCACACCGAGTTATTTAAAGACCTAACTCTCTTCTATTCCTCTGTAAAAGAAACAACATTTGAACATTTCTTCATAGATTCAAACCACAGCATTTTCCCAAATCTAAACAAGATTAATAATAAATAGGAAAAACGCGCACAAAAAAACGATTTTGTTCTCTGATGTGCTGCTATCAGTTTAACATTGAATCACGAGCTTCTACTAAAAAAATAGATCGGTATTCAGAGTTGCAAGGAATTTTTTTAAAAGAAAAGCAAAGAAAGGTGCAATGCCTAGGTTGCTTTGGGGGTTTTGTTTGTTTGTTTTCTGGTTGGCAAACAGCCCATTCTTTTATTTCCTGTGAGTAAAAAGCAAACAAGGACAAAAAAAGAAAAAAAAAAAAAAAAAAGGTGGCCCTTTTCCAGCAGGGAAAGCCACCTAAGTTTGCCACATCAGAAATATTCTCAACAAGAATACAAACAACTGTGGGCCAGCACTGCACATGTAGAGGCCACGCACACACAGGGCTGGCCCAAGGACACTTGTTCTGGGCTGTAGTCTTTGCCCTCAGCAAGATCATTGCTTCTTTGCAGTTCCAGAAACGTGCACAATTCTGTGCATGGGGCCCAGCAGTATTTGGGTCAGCCATAGTCAGTTATCAAAAAAACCTGCAAGTCAACAAAAAGAGCTGGGATTTACCATCATATGAATAGAGCCTATGGCAAAAGCTGGACACAGGTAAGAGATTTCCCTACTCCTTGAGAGACATAATCTAATCCATGAGAGGCACCATCTCCACTAGGCTAGAGAGAAAGGGACGGCTCTCCAGTCCCTAGGGCCTGCTGCAGGGGCAGGCACCAAGAGTCTGCACATGGCAGCCAAAGGAACCAGGAGGTGGCAGGAAGAGGGCTGGGGAATGCCTGCTGTGCCCTCCCCGTGAGCCACAACTGGAATGCTAGAAAAAGGTGCTGAGCTTCCTAAGGTGATGTAGGGAAGTCACTGCAGGGAAGCAAGGGAAGGGAAGCAAGGCTGGTAAAGGTACTCCACCAACTTTTCCACAGGCTGCAAGCATAAGGATGACTTTGCTCCATTTTCTCTCAACACCGCTGGGCAGAGAGCCCCCAGCCTGGGGGGGGGCCACTCCTGGGGCAGCACCCCATAGGGTCCTGCAGGCGAGGGCTCCCTGAGTGCCCCTCAGCACTTCCCAGGGCTTTCAGTAATTTCAGAGGAGCACATAAGGGCGAGGATCTCTACTGAGAACACAAACAGCAGCTCTCTTTTGAGCATTTTCTGACGACAAAAAAGAGGAGACAAAATAAGCCAAGATGGAGCTTTAAAGCAAGTCTCTTGTATCTGTCATCAAGCAGAAAAGAAAAAAACCCTTGAAATCAAGGAGATCTAATCAATGGACTTCATACATGAGCATTACGCAAGAGTAAGTACCAGATCTGAAGACAAGCATTCACAGTTTCATTTTTAAATGGCTCAAAATACTTTGTACCATTATCCCAAGTGACACTCAGAATCTGACTGAAAGTAGTTCTTTATCTTAATCAATCAATAAATAAATACATCAAGGCAACAACTTCCTCATCCACAGTTGGCTACTACATTCTACATAAACATTGATGCCAAAAACACACCACTTTTGCCAAATAAATTTGGGGAGTGACAAAACAATCCCAAAATGGTGCAATTCACACACAGCTCTCCTTCTCCGGTTCTCCATCCCAGCATTTTCAGTGTTCTGCCACACTGCCACATCCCACATGCCCTCTGGGGGAACAGCCTGGTCAGTAAAAGCAGAGGAATTACGAAGGGCAAGGCACGCCATTTTCCTAGAAATACAGGAGGCCACGAGCAAATCACCCAGCTGCAACACCTCAACAGAACTCAGCAATTAATAATGTACAAGCTTGGCATTACTGTCTAGCCCAGTATGTCTTTACTCATGTGAGTAGTCTAATAAAATAAATTTGAGCATAAACTTGAATATGTAAATTAGAGCAAAACTGCAGTTGCCTATCAAGCAATTAGCCAGAAGGCTGCTGCTTTTGTCAGACAGGACTAAAATGGGCAATGTGGTTTTTTTTTGTAAGATGGGCAGGCACCAGAAAACTTCCTTGCATCTTGCAGACAGGTTTGTTGGTCTAACAAAAGCTACTGCCTATTCTTCCAGACTTTCTCTTTCACGTATATGTGAACACATATTATTTATACTTGGATCATGTATATATAAAAAGAAAAAAAAGGTCTTGAAAACCTTCTTCCAACCACCCCAACCTACTCTTCTCTCCAAAATTCTGAACAATTAGAAATCTTCACAGGCCAATTTCAGACGCTGCCACAATGATAAAATAGTTGAAACTCCCAGAACTTACAACTGCAATCGCATAAACCACATCCATAAACCACAACAAATATATTCCTCCAAACAGGACAGCATTGCACTGGCACTGTCTTTTAAGAGCAGAAAAGCTAATCTGTTTAGATGTTTTACATTTCTTGTGTTTTCTTTTCCCCTTATGCTTTTTTATATCTCTTTCCATGGATTTAGATTCACTTTTCAGATTTGTTCTCTCAGTCTTAAAATAAGAGTTGAAAAATAACACAGACACAGATCTGGGTAAGTCAGTGTGTACACCAAATCTTCCCATCAGACACCTTCCGTATTCATTCATCAGCAACAGACTTCCTACTTTTTTTTTTCCCCTATATTATTTCAGTCTCTCTCCATTTACATTTCTGCCTCTCCAAGCACTAAGTCCTTCCTACCATGCTATTGCTATCTCCTTTTACTTTCCAGGTTAGGGGACAGGAGGCTGAAAGTATAAAGAACGGGGCTCAGTTTTGCTCAGGCAAGCACTGTCCCCTCTTATGCTAACAGCTGTTAAACACAGACAGTGTCTCTCGGGTTTCCCACAGTGCCCCTGGGGAACACTGCTGCATCCCCTGCACCTGAACATGCCCAGAGCTCCCCAAGAAATCCCATCAGCAACAACCCCACAGAGCCAGCAGAAGCAGCAGGAGTTGGGCTCTGCAGCACTGGGTGCCAACTGACTGTTTCCACCGGATCTCTTTTTTGCTCTTGCTTTCTCAATTGCAATACAAAAACAGAGAAGCCCATCCCCACTGAGAACAAAGAGAAACACTATCACCAATAAGACAGGTTTCATCCAGTGCCTGATATATACCTAGCCTTGCTCATGAACTTCTAGCATCAACAGAAATCTCAATTAGCATGAGTAGTTCACCAGATTTGGACTTACATTGCTGGTTTACATCAAACACTCAGCTTAGCTCCAATTAATGGTAAGGGGGAAAAATTGCATTTATTCTAAGCCCTGGAGAAGCAGGTCATAGATGCTTCTCCAGTGAGGAGCTTTGCCTTGCAGTGTACCACACATCCTTTTTTCAAAGGGCGCAGCAAATCTTTATTAACACCACCTTGGTTAACACTCAGTTGACTACTACATGAAGCAAGTTCCAGCGACTACCATTCACAGGGCTTGGCTAACTTTCCCCAGTGGTAACACAGAAAAACCTCAACTAAGTCGGGTGAAGTCCATCAAGAAATTCTCAGAGCTGCAAAATTAAGCACCAGGCCTGCTGGAAGTTGCCAAGAGTATTGCTCCCATCTCACAATTATCTGTGGGCAAAGTCTACGTAGAGCCAGTAACAGTTTTTTTGAGTCCAATCAACTGAGTGGTTAAACTTGTGCATTCAGCAGGCAACCAAGGGAGGGACGTATTTTAATGGTAGATGTGGAAACAAAGGAATTTTGATTAGTCTTGGGACTGGAGGGGGTAAAAATACTGTTTTAGGATTTTCCCAGGATATGCATATTAAGAACTTGTCTTTTTGCCCTCTGTGTAATTTTTTTAATATTTGGAAAGCAGAATTAGGCCACATTTGACCAAACCTCCAGAGCCTTGTATGAGCCAGCAGAGACTGGAGTACAGCGACTTGCTAACTCCTGTGCTTTTACCCATAATGGGGTTTCAGTGGTGAGCAGTGAGGCTTTTGTAGAGCTATCAAAGGCTTAAACAAACAGTTCCTCTACAAGCAGGGACCTTTCCCTTTGCTTCTCTCTAAAACACGTGCATATTGTTTGCTTTCTCTAATAAAAACTGGAAACAACTTCTGCGTAAAGCAACCCCAACCGTTACACCTCTGAAGCAGCCTATGTCGTCCGTGCCAGACCCAAGGAGAGCACGGCCGTCACTGATGCTACACAGAGCTGAGGCCACCCCCACCAGAAAGGCCCAGGAGAGCAGCAGATAGGGTGGGCACAGCAAGCCCAAGGATGGGTTTGCCTCACCCCCCCAGACTCATGCAGCTCTCCCGTGGCCATCTTCCTCCACTGTGGCTGCATCACTGCTGCACTTTGCCGCTTTGTGCAGGACCAAGCAGTCACCTACCATTTGTTCAGCGCTTGAAAGTAAAGCATTCGCCATTCACCTGTCACGCAGCACAAACTGATCCCTTTGAAATGAAAATCTAAAAGTAAACGTGCTGGTCAACATCAGCAGCTACAACAAGCACCAACGTCAGTGTGAGCCTCCAGGCAGGTAATTCGCTGCAACGCTAGGCTGGCGAGCAACACTATGTTTTATTTAATTAGGATGAACAGAAGAGATAAACCTCACAGCAGGGCGGGTAATGACAACATTTCAAAAAATAATTCATGCCCAGGTAACAAAAGGGCAAATTTCAATTACATAAAAAACTAAAAAGTTGACTTAATACATCCAAGGGGGAAAAGGAAAAAATATTAATAATTGTAGTGCATATGATTAACAAGTGGCATTTACAAGCTCTGCAAATTGGTCTTTCAATTGCCTGATCTGCGGTTGGAAAGGAAAAGGTTTTCTTTCGGAGCAAATGCAAACAATGTAATGAGCTCCGTAGCACAGGGCTCAGGCAGGCACTGCGAGCTCCCCGCTGCATGGCACTGCCCACTGCATCGCCCTGCCCGCCCAGCAGCCTCAGCTCACCCATGGCAAGTGGGGCGAGCTTGGCCTCCTTCAGCTGCAAATGGCACAAGAGACCACTTAGTGTGTCCCCACCCTTCCACTCCTAAAACATACTGTCTCTGCTAAACCACCGTAATTCACTGGGATACATTTTGTTTTAACGTATGTATATGCATAGCAGTTGTCAAGGAGATGCAGTACTTGGAACTTTTATTACCTGACTTTTAGATCTAAGAGATGTAACCAGCTTCCTACACTGACTAATAGATGAAAGAAAACAAACAAGAATCAACTTCTGAATCTAAAGGTACGCTGAATAAATGCAGGCACTGCAGAAAGCCCTGAGCTGGTTCTCACCTGGCTCCATCACGCATCTGAATGCTCACAGCCCGTGTACACTAACACATGTACTAACGCCAGACCCTCCCCTCCACCACCATTTGTCAGTAAGGATTTAACAGAAGTCTGTAATAGGTTTTGTACTATTAGTATTTCATTACTCCAGTGCATTTAGTAGGATACAGCGGAACATAATAGCCATCCTTTTTCAGAGGCATTTAAGGAGGATACTGATGGAGTGATGAGGGGTTGGTACAGGCATTTTTATAAGGCAGTTCAATTACTGTGGGTAATTAATAATCTTTTGCTTAAGAGAATATTACAATACGAGAAGAATTTTATTATCTTTTACAGATTGCAGACTAATGCATGAGAGCAAGACATAATTTATTTACAAAAAATCAACAAAACAAAAACATAATAATGCGTTTTGTATTTTCCAAATATTGTCAAGATCTGCAATGCTGACTGCACGAACTGCGAGGAGGATATAAATAAACACATTTGGTATAAAATAACCGAATCGAATTAAGAGCACATTTATCAAAATTGAAGTAAATATTAATAGTACAGCACGAGAAAGCATTGCCATCCACAGAGGCAGCAGGCAAGGCAGGTCATTTACAACATCAACAACCGAACGCTGGGTGCCACCCCAAGCTCTGCCTTAGTTCATTCAGCCAGGTTTAACATAAAAGTTAATTTGGCACCAAACAATAGGTAAAACCAAGCCAAAGCCTCAACTAAGATAAGACAATTTGTGTTTACACAAGCCTAACGCCTCTACAAAACATCATTTTTATATCCAATTCAGAGGATGGCATGAACATCTGCTTTCACTTCAAGACATTAATTTTCAATTATTGAAGAAAAACAAAATAAATCCTGACAAATTACTTGTAACTGTGGAATCTTTTGTTAGTGTATTATTTTATAATAGTAATTTAGAAATCCTACAATTAACATCTAAACAAGAGCTCTCTGATTCTTTTTTTTGCATGTGTCATCCGAAGCAATTCAGTAATGAATGATGTTCTTTAGCTTGCACTGATTTTGCTCGGATACTTTTGAAGAAAAAAAAAAATGGGAGGCACTCTCTGAGAGTCAGTGCTGCTGCACGGTGTTTGTTTTTCTACCCGTGGCATTAGATGAACCATCACTGAAATCAGGAGATTTCTATTTTCTCCCCATTTGTATTTCAACCTTTTGCGTTGCCTCTTCCACCCTTTTCAATTTTGGGCCACACTTGTTAGTTATGCTCGCCAGGACCAATGGGAACAGACCACAATTAAAAGGTGTTTGCGCACAGGCACGAGTTTCAATCAGCAAAACCAGTTAAATACCACACAGATCCTGTCCAGGAAACCGTACCGGAGGGAGAGAGCGGAAGGAAAATTGGGACTTGTGGAGTTCAGGGGAGAACGCTGCTGGGCTTGTATCAAAATACACGCTCAAAAATTAAAAACTGCAGGCTAATCCCCAAAGGCAGCACTCGCTGTACTGCGTGGATCCAAATGTTCTCATGGCACCAGCCCCACGATGAAACACCAACATCTCCAATTATTCCTAATCCCCCAAAAGCTACACTTGATAAAGAACAATCAAGAGTGTAATCTTATTTGATATGAGTTTTATCAATTTTAGCTGCTGCTTTCACTGTATCAATAAAATTTCACCGAAACTTGAATGAACTGTAAAATTAAAGGATAATCGCACGAGTCTCTTGTATTTGGCAATTATGATTATACTTGTCAAAATTTAATTTGTAGAATGTACTGTTCCAGTACCTGCAGGTTCTTCTCTATCAACTGGGAAAAAAAGAAAATTATATCTTTAAGACAAGTATGAAAGACATTGTTACTTCCACAGTCAACTCTGTAACTGAGCTCCGACATTGTATAATTGACTTTGCAAGCAGAACAACAGCAATATAACAAAGAAAATGTCAGTGTTTTCACAGAGCTAATCTATAGCACTAGGAGGGCCTCCTGCTGTCAGCCAGAGCTGACAATACAATAGCTTTCAAAGGGATATTACCATCACGCTTTTATTCTTGACATCAATCAAGACAAAGAGAATCCTTTTCACGAGACATTAAAAATCAAACCTTTGTATGAGCAGATAGGTAAAACAGCATTCCTTTAAAGAAGATCATTCATAGCAATCAGCTAATTGGAACTCAGCAAATGGCTGAAGTATTTTTATTTACTTTGCAGGTAACGAAGTAGAGAACAACCTTCTTTTTCTTCCTTGACTGACATAAATGAGGCATGTAGGGCGTGAATCAAAAGTTTCTATCAGCATTTTTGCCAACTAAAAGCAAAAAAATATGACAGCAATTCTGCAACTTCAAGTAGGATAACAAATCTAGACTTAATTAGTGCACCCTTTTGCAAAACAATTTGATTACAGACTAGCACATTTAAGCACAAAACACCACTGCAACCTGACAGCAATTTGCAGAACTGTCAAATTCAGCAACTAACGTGCATGTGCCCTGTGCCAATGCCAGCCCAGTCCCCACAAACCACATCCAAGTCATTCTTCAGTTACAATTACGTGGGACTTGAAACCTACAGCTCTGCCAGCAGACCCCAGCATCTCCCAGCTGTGCTTTCCCAGAGCTGCTTTCAGAGGCACCAGTCTGTGCCTCATCAGCTCCAGTTCCATCAACTCTCTCCAGAGCTGATGGCACACAACCAGCCTCTGAAGTGTGCATGGCACATCCGTGGGACCACTCGGAATGGGAACAGGCAGCGCATGGGGACGGTCACCGCTCTGTTGTGGTGCTGGGGCTTGAACCTCCTGTGTTTAATGGCACTAAGGAGGGTACAGATCTTCTTAAGGTCAGCAACATGACCTGCCAAAGCCACCAGCAGGTCATGTTGCTGACAGCAGGGCAAAGGAAGTTTCCGTGCTGAGGAAAAACACTTCCATGGGTCCCACCTATGATGTGAAGGAAGGCTTCAGAGAAGGCAAGTGCTTTGCCCCAAAACTGCCACCATCACACCATCCCAACTGGTTCATTTTGCAAGCTAACAAAGGCTCAGTCCCTCCTGCTTCTGCTCTGCCCCGACTGACCTACAGCAACCTCCCTGTCAGCCCAGCAGAGCATTGGCCCAAACCATCGGCTGGGTGTCATCAGGTCTGCACAACCAAAGTAATGGTTAAACAAAACCAGTGTGTCGTGTTGCCAGTGATAAATCCACACCAGGGAAATTCCAAGGCTACTGCTAGAGTTCCAGCTGCAGCAATCACGGCAACTTTCTGTGAGACTGAACCAGACACCTCGTAACAGAGCAGGGCCACATGACCCGCAGGTTTGTCAGCATCCCGTTCTGCTGGGCAATTGCTTAATTTTAAATTACGTGGATCTGAAGAGTTGTCGGCATTTCATACTTCCATTAGAGTCGGTTGCTTCTTTAATGCCAAAGACAGCACTCGTAGTTAATGCACAGGCAACTTGCCTTTTGCATGCAGAATAATCCCTTTCATCAGAGGCGCACGCTGATTCTATTTTAGTATGTAATCTTTCTGAATGAGAAAGGATGCCCAAACCTCACTAGTGGTTAATAAATACCAAGGTTACTACACAAAGTGAAATAAATGCACAGAAAAGAGAAAACCGGTAAATGACTTGAAGTCCTAAATGCTACGCATATATCCACATAATTTATGCTTGTTTTCTTCTCAGCTGAATTGGGAAACCTGTGACCTCAGAGTGCCTTTATTTATTACATCTCAATTATTTCCATGGAAACATGTACTGTGGCAATCTACCGGGCTCCCAGCTCCCTAGACCACAAAATGTATATGATGGACTTTACAAAAGCAAAAGATATGTATGAACATAAGAAAAGGGAGGAATTCTATATCCTACATACATATATATGAGCTGCCTCCTATTACTGAAAATTTCACCCAGATTCAGCCTGTTCCTTAGGTTCCCCATTAGCCAGCTCATGCTAAGACTGTAATTTACAGCCAGTTTGTGCTGAACTGAAAGCACATTTGTTGTGCCTGGAGACTGGAGGAATATTCAGAACCTTTAAGAACCAGGCTCTACCCGGCTCCCCGTGGCAAAGACATTCTAGATATTTCTGCGTTGCATGGAAAGCATTTCCCAGCTGTGACTTGCCAGCAAGTTACCTGCTTTGATTCAAAAAAAAAAAAAAAAAAACCTCTTGTAAACAGCGACCTGCTCTATCTTGGAGCTAGGGATGATTTTTCGTTATCGAGTATCAACGGTGAGAGATGCTGCCCAAAGGTAAAGAGGTGGCAAACAAACGAGTAGCAAATGCAAATATCTCGTGTCATTATGTAACGAGGTGTTCATGTTTATTAACCGGGCTTCAGAGCGCACACGGTTCCGCTGACGTATGGCTGCGTCCTGCGCGTTACGTGCGGCACCTCGGCACGGAGAGCGACCGGGCAACGCGTGGCCTGCGCCGAGACGAGCCGGGGGCCGAGGGGGGCCGCGACCGGCGGAGCCGCGACCGACGGAGCCGCGCCTGCAGGCCGCAGGGCCCCGGCCGAGAGGGAGAGGGGCAGCGAGCGAGCTTTTGTGTGAGGGGAAGGGCTCACTTTTCAAAAACTTCATGGACGTAAGAAGTCGTCGCTGTTTCTATTGCAATCTCCTGACCTGCGTATCTCAAAAATAATATAAAATCGCCCTGGAGAGGGGGTTCGATTCTTCCTCTGGCTGGTTGGTTAACCGGACGCTAACACCGTCTCTCAGCGAGTTCTTTAATTCCAAACGTTTTCGAGTTTTTGCTTCGCGGCCCCGGGAGCGGCGCCCTTTTGTGCTCGCACACAAAGCCCCCGGCGCAGCCTCGGCACGGCCCCGCCGCTCTGCCCGCGCCCGGCAGGAGGCTGTCCGCCGAACGGGGTGCGGAGCCGCTATTAGCGCACCTCTGCCCGAAACCGGCTATTGTTCCCCAGCCCGAGCAAGTTTTCGGCCCTGCAGATGCTCTCGAATAAAGAAATCGGTTTTAATTCTCCCTTTCCTTCGCCACCGTTACACGCGTAGGGCGGGGGAGGGAAGGGACGAGGCGCTGCCGTTCGCAGGCCGGAGGAACCGCTCGTCTCAGCCCCGGCCGCGGCACCGCTCCCCCGCCCGTCGGTCCGCTCCCGGCCCCGCCGCCAAACTTTTCTTCCCCCGCGCTCCGACGGCCGAACGCCGCTCCCCAGCGCCGGCCGCGCGTCGGCTCCGCGCCCCGAACCGCGCTCTCCCCCGCAGCCCCCGGGCACGACGGCGACGCCCGCAGAGCCCCGCTCGGGGCCGGGGGCACCGCCGGCCGCCATTTCGGACGGGTTCCGCGGCCGCTGCCCCGCCGAGCGGCCCTCGGCCCGCCCCCGCCCCGGCGGCCGGGCGCGGAGCCCCCAAAATGGACGGCGGCGGCGGCGGGCGGCTCCCCCGGCCGCTCCCCTCCCCTCGGCGCCCGGCCGGAGCCGCTTCCCGCGGGCGGCGCCGCTCCTCCTCCCCGCGGCCGGGGCGGGCGGCGGCGGCGGCGCGGGCCGGGCCGGGCGGAGCCCGCGGCGGCGGCCGAGTCGGGGGGGATTCGCAATCCCCGCCAAGCCGGGCCCCGGCCCTGATTGGCCGCGCGCGGAGGCTGGCGCGGCGGCGGTGCCCGGCCGGCGGCGCGGGGCGGCGGGCGCTTACCTTTCACCGAGCGGGGCTTGGCTTGCTTCCTCCTGGACATGTCCGGGCGCCGCGGCTCGTCCTCCTCCCGGCGCGTCCTCCTCGCGGCCCCGCGGCCCCTGCCCGCCCTGCCTCACCCTGCCTCCTGCCCCTCGAAACTTTGCCGGGCTGAGCGAGGCGAAGCAGCGGCAGCAGCGGGATCGATTATCGGATTTCTCACTTCTTTGCCTGTTGCAATGCGGCAAGTTCAACTCCTGTCCACCCCCTCGGGCACCTAGAGGTTCTCCCCCCGGGGACAAAAAAAAAAAAAAAAAATCACAGGCGCAACAGTTGCGATTTCTTTTTCTTTCTTTCTTTTTTTTTTTTTTCTCCTCTTTGTTGGTTTTTTCTCCTCCCTTCGATGTGCAAATAGCACCGCCACAAGCCGAGCCCCTCCGCGCCCCCGCCGCCTTTTTGTTCTCGTTAAAGTTTGCAGGCGCCCTGCGGCTCTCAGTCCGGCTCGGCACTTTGAGAATGGCACAAAAAGCCGCGCGGGGCTCCCGGGGCCGGGGGGAGGGCGCGGGGAGAATGAGCGTCTAAAAATAAGAGCGGCGCGGCGGCCCCGACAATGCGAGGCGCTCCGGGGGTGCGACCTCGCCGCGGTTTCCCTAAATCCTCCCCGGCCGCTCTCGGCCCCCCCTCGCGTCCCGCCGCTCGCCCCCGGGCTCGGCCCCCGCTCGCCGCTCACGGGGCCGGCGGCGCGGCTGCCCCGGGTGCGCGGCGCGGGGTTCGGCCGGGATGGGCTCCCCGCCGCCGGCCGCGCTCGCCGCCGCCTTCCCCCGCACGCACGCACTCGGCGGACCGAGGTAAGCGCTCCTTCGCATCGATGCCGGGGCCGCTAGCTGCCTCCATGGGTCATTCTCTGGAAGGTGGCACCGCTCCTGCCTTCATCGCTGCCGCTGCTGCCGCTGCTGCCCTGGGTTTTTATTTTCTTTAGCTCTCGCCAGCCTCCCTCTCTTTTCTTTGTCCTGGCTCCTTTTCCTCCTCCTGATCTTGCTGCTGGGGCTGCAGTGCAGACACACATAATAAAGCCAGGCTTGGCTGGAAATGTAGCTGAGTCCCAGCAGGAGGATGTGAGGAGTGGAGTCCCGGCGGGGGAGCGCTCTGATCCCGTAGGGAGCCCCGCGCAGCCTGCGCCGATCAGACGGAGAGAGAGCCAACAGCACCGAGCCATGGACGGCCCGGGAAATACAGCGGCCGCCCGCAAAACGCGGACCGCCGCCGCGGACCGGACTCGCCGCCGCCCGCGGAGCCGCACCGCACCGCTCCGCATCGCGCCGCACCGCACCGCATCGCACCGCCCCGCCCAGCACCGCGGCTCCAGCACCGGCTCGGCGGCCGCGGCAAAAGTTTGCGGGCTTTTTCCGGCACCCGCTCACCGCCTCGGGGGGGGAGCGGGAGGCGAAGATTTATTTACTTTGCCCTTCCCGACGTGTTCAACTTAGCGGGGGCCGGAACGGCCCATGCCTCGCTGCTAGGAGAGGGTTTTTCTGGAAAAATCCAAAACGCTTTGAACTTCTTATACTACAGCGTGCCGGGTGCCAAGTTACAGTTGAAATCACTCAGTGAGTTTCTTCTCCCACTTATGTCGGGCTTGTTTGGTTTAAATATCCTTACTGCCTTTAGGAGCAAGGCACTCGCTCTGCTCATCACCAGCTGCCCTGTGCAAGGAGCCGCTTGCCTGGGCACCCTGACCCCCCGGCCATGGGCCTGCACCACACGGGACACCCGCATGGCCATGCGTCCCCACAGCTCACAGAAAGACATCTTCAGTGGAATAGAACTTTTTTTTTTTTTTTTTTGCAGATGCTGTGAAAACAGCCCCCGGCAGAAGTGCTCCAATGTGGGGTCAGGGCAGACAGAGCGGCGCCGGGCCTGACCTGGGGGCTGCATGAAGGCATCACCTTCCTGGTAACCATTTCCGCTTGGAAAACATCTTCCTGTGTTCTTGGGTTGCATTGGGTTCTTGGTTTTGTTTTTAATACGTATCTTTTCACACTGCAAGGAATCCAGATAATTCAGGAATAAGTTTGTCGTTTGATCAAGAAATTCAGTATATGAATCTGAAGGATTATTTAGCGCAGCTGATTTGAATGGATGTTTAGTGGTGATTTTCTGCTTTCTTAAAGCTTGACAGAAACTACTGCGCTTATTAACGTTATAATAAAGATTTCCTCCTACTGTATGACTCCAGAATACCACCACAGATTGGACATACAGTAAAAAATGTTTCCTATAACACCACTGTAATTGAGATATACTTCCTCTACATCACTGCACTAACATCAAGCTGTGGGCCAACCCAGAAGAAAGGCAGATTTTCAAAGAGCCTGCAGCCCCAATTCTGATGCCAGTAAAACACAGGGATAACTCTAGTCAAGAGACCACCAATACAAAAGCTGGTGCGATACCAGTTTCTGTAAAGGCACAACAAGAGATGACAGAAAAAAAAGTTGAGATATTTATATCCTGAAAAAAGTAACCAGAACCATTGGCAAATTTGGCCAATGTGACCCTAGATTCATATCCGTTCAGCATCAGAGTTGGATCAGGAACTGAATTACTTCTGTCTCCTCGTCTTATTGGAGAGCCCTAATCCCCAGGCTATCAGATTGTTTCTGTTCTCTCACTGGCCCAATGAATATTTAATTATTCTTACAAAGCAGAACAGCTTCAGCAGGACAGATTCTCATCCAGAATGTGCCAGCAGTTGGGCACTCTCGGAGGAGTTCTGAGACCCACATTCAAATCCCCATGCGATCACGCAAAGAGGGGATTTCAACCTTAGTTGTACACGTTCCACTTGGCGAGTAATTCCCAAGCCCTTTGCCACTGCAAGTCACTTTGCTATCCAGGCCTTTGCCTCCAAATTTTCTATGCTTTTTTAAAAATACTTAATGAATGCCCCAATTAATGGGGCATTTCCACAACTTCTTCCTTTTTAAAATTCACTAAAAATATCTAAATGTTTTTCTTTTAAACAAATGAATGGAAGCATTTCCCTCCTTATCTCTTGCTGGAGACCCAATGGGAAGGTTCAGATGTGAACCTGTACTTTGTTTGGAGCAGCTGTTGGATGGTGAGGAGGCATGGTCAGGACATCCGAGCCTCTCTGCTGTGCATAACTCAGGTTCACTCTCAGGACCATCACAAAGCAGCAGTACGTTTGGGAGCACTGCTGTCTGCCAGGGCCTGTAGAAAGATCATGTTAGAGATAAAGAGAGTGGGAAACCAAGTCTGAGCTTTAAAAAATGAAAGACGTGTAAATCCAGCTCTAAGTGTAGCACACATGTATATAATTATTAATTCATCCCTCTCCATTATCTTCAAACCCAAAAGCACACAGTCTGCCTCCAGGCCCTGCTCTGTAAGCACATCTCTGACCCCCTGATCTTCGACACGTGCCCGGTGCTGTGCTGCTGGCTGCCACGACACGCGGGCTCTGAGCGCAGCCCCTCCACGTGTAGGCAGGAACCCAGTCGCTTCCCTCGCCCTGCGGTCCTGCAGCCCTCGAGCAGAGCCAGCCCGTGCCTGCAGCCCCAGGGCAGCGCAGCGTGCAGCCATCTTCACTGTTCTCAGCTCCAGAACTTCAAATCATAACACACGTACCTTCCAGGAGCACTAATTGCAGGGGAAGACTTCACAGACTGTTAAAATATCTAAGGCAAATAATACCAGCTTGTATGCTAATTTAATGAAAATACATGTAATAATTTAATTTAAATATGGTAATACAAGAAAACAATAAAAATATATTTTGAACACATTATCAACCTTGTTTCCTCACAGATGCCTTTTCTCCTTACTCTGAGAAGTTAAATGGAAGCACAAAGTGCAGAGCTGCTCCCTGAGGTACAATCTTGCACCATTCCGAAGCTCACTGGGTTGCTGGGGCACTATGGGTACCACACTTCTCACTTGAAACCTTTGCGGGGTTCCACTGTAATGTGGTGTGTGTGCACAGTGTGCCTAAGTTTTGAAGTTTGACCATGTTTTCAGGGCGATTCTCTCCCCCACAGTAGTGAAAACAAGCCCTCTTCTTTTCGGAGGGCCTTTATGCTATGGCACTGTCTCAGGATGTTAATTCCATACACACCTTGCAGACAGCATCCAGAATATTTGCACTTTGACTTACATTTTCTCAAAGTGATTATGTTTAAGGCTGAGAGAACATTAGCTCAGGTTGTTCAACCTTGTTCAACCCTGGCACAGCCTTACAGTGGGGGAATGCAGGTGGTACCACCAGCATCTCAATGGCGCATGGATTTATTGGTATTCAGCACTGAGAGCAAAAACATACACATTTCTATATATAGGCACAACTGTTTTAAAAGTGTGTCAGAATTAGCTTGAAATTACAAGTTGCATAAAAGCAGCACAGCTATTTGAAAGCAAAAATAAAAGCTTCCTGGAAGCTGGGGTTTTCACAGAGGATCTCAGTCCTGCTGGTCCTGGGGTTTGGCACCCAAGAGACTGAGCCCGCTGCAGGAAATGTGGCCCCTACCAGGATCTAAACTTGCTGAAGTCATGAAGAGAACTGTTTTCAACACATAATAGAACCAATCAGCTGGATGCTCAATGAGTCAGCCACACAGGGATCATCTTAATCATGGAGCGCAGAATCTACCTTAAAGAACATATCACACACATGGACATAAGAGATGCTCATAATGCCTATGAGAAATGTGGCAAAATGCTGACATCCCAGGAGAAGCCCTGCAGCACATCCCATCAAAGGGTCTACACACAGACAAAAAGACTGAGCCAGTGCCCAGCTCAGGCCCCAGCAGCATGAGGGGCAGGAGGCAGCAGGCGGAGGCTGCACAGAGGTGGGTGAGCACCTGAGCTCCATGGCAAAGGCAGGCAGGCACTGGGAAGCTGTTAAAGGCTGGATTAGTTCTTAAAAGAGATAATGTTTCCAAAACACACGGCACAATGCACTCATTCAGTTGAGAGTCAAATGTCACCGTGGATACAGCTGCAAGACAGTGTCGCTCTTTATTTACAGTAAAATATGTCAAATGGGGAACACAAAGGCATCGTCGGGATAAACGCTGGATTGGAGCACACAAAGGCAGGCGGCATCCACAGCGCATCAGACAACCTGAATAAAAGCCCCGACTACAATACCAGCCCAGTTTCTATGGTGTTTGTGAGTTAATGCCTCTGAACATTTTACATAAATAAATAACTGGCATCCCCCATTTTAGCCCTAGCAGAGGACTGCCACAGCCAGAATTCAGGCCACCGGGAGCGGCAGGGGCAGGAACGCTGCACAGAGAGGAGAGGCTGCACATGAGGGGGGGCTGCAGCCAGGACCCAGCAGGAGCAGTCATGCCACGTTGTGCTCTGGGAGCTTACAGCAAAATAAGATCGAGCTGCTATCCCAGAGCACTGAAAAACAAAGAGAAAGTTCCACTGAGAAACGTATTTGGCCATGCACAGAATTACATTCACTGCGTGCACCACATTAGCACTTACACATCTCTAATGACAGTAGTGATTTCAAATTTTTTTTTCCTATCATCTACTTGTGTACGGCACTTACTTCTATCAATCATCTTTCCCTCTATTAAAAAAAATAGTCTAAAATCAAGACAGAGTAAGTGGTGCAGTTAGTGACACTTTCTGTAAAATACTATCATACACTGGAGCTGAATTCAGCTCAAATGTCACAAAATACCCATCTGTAGAGGAATCACACACACACACCCCTGCACAGTTCCAGGAAAACAATCATTACTGATAACTGGGCTAAAGACACAGTACCCTGCAAACACAAACAGGTATTTTGCCCTTTCCAGCACTCGCTGAGCAAACTGTTCATTGCAGCCTCTTCCAGTTAAGTGCCCCAGGAAGCAGTGTGGGAGTCAGACAGAGGAGCTGCACTGCATGACCAAGTCGCCTTTAGGTCTAAGGATTTTCCAGGCTCAACATCTATCTGCCTTTGAATGTTCCTACAAAG
Organism: Chrysolophus pictus; assembly: GCA_037305975.1. Taxonomy (NCBI): domain Eukaryota; kingdom Metazoa; phylum Chordata; class Aves; order Galliformes; family Phasianidae; genus Chrysolophus; species Chrysolophus pictus. The sequence continues at coordinate 13,419,945 of CM074586.1, forward strand.
ACAATTCATAGCATTATAACGTTACTTAACAACTTATGATGCCTATTACAAAAAAGTGCTGTTTCCACATACTTAATCACAATGCAGAGAAAGTATCTTCTCTATCATCTACTTACCCTGGGTCCCTTTCATTACAGTTGGACATGGTACTGCAGTGCTTCTCAAAGGATTTTTCTAAAGGAGTAGAAAACATCTTCAAAATTTCATGGGTTCATGAAAAGGGCTGGAGCTCCTGCTAGGCTCCAGGCCACCACTCTTCTTTACACCTGTCCTGTTCACACTAGAGCAGGGCCATCTTCCTAAGCACAAGGTGGGTTGTACACCTTGAAAGTACAGCTGTTCAACCTGGTCTTTGCCAGCAGCTTCAGTAGTGTTACAAAGTGCTAGGAGCCCTGAAGTGAGCTCACTCACCTGCAATCAGGCCTGGCAGCACCCCTGCCACAGAAACTACGCCAAAACACCACACCAAACATCACCAAATGCCAGCTGGGCAGCCACAGTCTGGACCATTCTTGTAACAGCAGCCAAGCAGCAGCCTGTCCCCAGGGTCTGGGCTCCTACACATAACTCGTCTAAAAATATCTGTGTTTGTGAAGGCTTCCACTCCTCTGGAAAATCCCCAGTACAATAAGGGAAGAAACAATGGAAATGAGAAGTGCACTGCTGTCTTGAGCCATTCAGCTTCACCTCTCCCCACCTCTGCATCCTCATAAACTAAACAAAACCAGTAATCCTGGACCATACTTCCAATCCTGCCAGCATTTATCAGCTACTACTACTTCCTAAGAAAGTGTGCAGCAAGCCAGGATGCTGATCCTCTGCATCAAAACCTTCTCACCATTGATACCATCTCTGCTGTGAAAACCATCACCAAAGAGCTTTGGACAGCTGTTTGTGGTTAACCACAGTGGTGCACTGCCAGTACTCACCCCACACTCACCCCATGCCATGGCACGTTCCAGTGCTGGGCTGCGTGCTCAGCCCCGTCCCTGCCAGGAGTGAGCAGTGTCCTCATCTACTTCTGCCCCATCACAGCTACCCCAGAGGACGAAGGCCAAGGCCAAGCCCAGGCCACGGCCTTGTGCTGCACTGAGTAACTTGGAGATGGGCAGACAGACTGTGCTGTCAACTCCTCTTGCAGCCCCTTCATTTCGCACCAAAGAAAAGAAAACTGAAACACAAATCAAGTCTCCTTCTACAAAGTTAATAGTTTCCACTCACTTTTTTCCTGTGTCTACTTCCATTCTGTAATCATGCCGAAAGGAGCAGCGCACTGCTTGGTGCTACTGACAAACATTCCCCACAGCTGCACTGGCAGACCCCCAGGCACTTTTGAAAGTGGCACTTTAAAGAAAGTTAGTTCTTTACCATGGAGGTATTTATGGTCCCCCCTCTGAATTGGTGTGATAGCAGCAATGAGCGTGTGGTGGGGAGCAGGTGGCACTGTGAGAACGTGCACTTATTATTGTGTGAAAAAGTTCCATAAGAATTAATAGAAAATTATCTTGCTATTGAATACTGTCAGATGATGCAAAAAACCCAGGGAAAAGACCTTGTTCTCTATTAAACTCACAAAGATTCGTCAAGCAGTTACTATAGAATCTGATCACATTTTTACAGATTTCTCTTGGTTCCATTCTTCCATAGGGTTTCTGGAAGGGCCACGGAACATTTTCCTATTATCAGACCCACTGACAACTATGCTCTGTTTAAAATCCCCTTGTTGGCAGTATTTATTCTGCTCTTATCAGGATCCCTTCCTATCTATCAGCCTTAAGACTTACAGTCAGCTGGGCAGCAGGGGATATTAAGAGTGAGTTTTGTTTACATTTATGTTAGGGATTTTTGTTTGTTTGTTTGTTTTTAACATCCTAAAGCATATTTTTAAACAAAGTAGTGCAAATTTTTAAGATATACGTAATGCTATTTAAAACAACTGATCTGCTGTTTACCCATTTCCATTTGGTTAACATGTTACATTGCCCAGAATTCCTCAAAGACTACAGGCACTGGGGCATGGTGCTTCCCAGCAGCATGCAGACACCAAAATGGCTGAGGAGAGCTCCGCACATGTAGTGTGTGGCTCTGGGAACAGCAGTGCAGCCTGAGGCAGCCCCATACCCTGGGAGCAGCCTTCCAGGGACTGCGGGTGGCATGGGGCCTTCCTGCCCAGATGCCACTGGACAGCACTGTCAGGAGGTCCTTGCCAGGTGCCAGTGTGGCACAGCACAGCTTGACACAGCACAGCACAGCTGCACAGGGCCTGTCTGAAAGCCATTCCACCTCTCCCCAGTGCATGGGTGCAGTGAGGCTCCAAACCGTCTTGGTGGCCAAGCCCAGAGCAGCCCTAGTCTGAGGTTGGGAGCCATCTCCACTAGGGACCAGCATGTGACCGAGCAGAATTTCCTTTTGAGAGAGGAAAAATATATACCAATATGACAGGCCACAGGATGGGAGCTCCTTCTGGTGCATTTATATTTTGAGCCTGCCGGAGCAGTGGGGGGGGGGCTTCAGGGCCAGCACAGCAAGGAGCAGCCGGAGGGGCATGAATTCCTGCCAGCGGCCAGCCCAGCGGGTCATGGCAACGGGAGCCAAGGGAGGAAAATGAAGCAGCAGGAGCTGTGAGAAAGCAGTGGCATGGCAGGGGGTGAGGAGCACACAGTGCTGGCAGCTCAGCCCTGCAGCCAGTGGGAGGGAGCTCACATGGGCTGCACCAGGCCATGCGTCCACTGCTTTGATTCATGCTCCAAGCACAAAGAGGCTCAGGGTTTCAAGCATCACACATACCCAATGTTAGCAAAACCCAAATGTTTCCCACACTTTCCCAAAGAAAGCTAGTGAAGCCATGAGCCTATGGCAGCACTGCCTGGCAGCAGCCCCAGGTAGCTGGGTCACACTTCATGCCCAGACCAGCACCACTCTTCCATGGGCACACGGCTGCTTTGAGGTGTTCTGGCAGCACAGCTGTGTCCCTGCCCTCTGTGCCTGTGCTGCTCCATGCCGGTGCTGTGAGAGGAGGAACACAAGCTTTGCAGAAATATGTATTTTTATATCAGAGTAAAAAAGACCTGTGGGCATTTCAGCCAAATGCACCTTTTAATGCAGAGCGATATATTCAGTATGGGCATGTCTGATGCAGGAGGCTGAGAAGGAGCAATACATCTGTGTGATCCCTACTCAGGGCTGGGGCAGAAGGGGGCAAATGGCAGTGAATCCTGCCAGCTTTGCTTGCGCCTGTGCTGGATCAACCTTAGATGCCTGTTCCAATGCCACGAGCAAAACATGTTACAGGCAACACGCTTTGGATAAGGAAATGGTTGATGGCAACTGCTGGCAATGTTTCTGCACACAATTCAAAATTGATGGGATTTTTACCTGGCAGTTGCTATCTAGCCAGCGTAGCGGTGGTGCGAAATATTCAGTCATCCAGTGTACAACATCAACTGAGTTCTGAATAACCACATTTCTGAAAATGTCAAGAAATAAACTCTCAAGGAAATAAGCTTGAAAATCTAAAAACCCAGGCAAGTGCTGCATCCCTGATGGGGTCCACATGCTGCAGGCACAGGTCCCTCCAGGATGTGACAAGCCGCATGTCCCTGCTGAGTCTGAGACCTCACACTGGGCAGAAACACATCTGGAAATGACAGATGAGGCTTAGACACCAACAGAAACCAAAACATGGAAGGCTGGCAAAGAGTGAGCTGCTACATGTTGCGAGTCCAAATAAAACCAATGTTTTATAGGGGTTCTAATCCATTATTCTTGTGCAAATTATAGTGCATCCTCTAATATATACATCTCTACAACCATAAACACAAAACAGAAGGACAGAGAAAGAGAAATCTTGCTGAACAAGGGAGTTACACACTGTAGGAATGCAGGAGCCTGTGATCTGTGTTATTTCTTTGCTTAAGGCCACCTAGCAACAGCACATAGGTTAATCCTCCACAGACTGAGCAGACAGCATCAGCCAACAGGAAAACAAAACATTCCTGCCAGAAAAAAATCAGAACAAGAATTGCCCATTTGTGAGAGGGTTGTAGGAACAGGTATGCTCCACAATCCTGCAGAAGAAAGATTTCCTCATAAATAGAGTTATTGTCCACCTCGTTATTAAAAATACAAAAAGCGCTTTATAACCTTCCCAGTACGGCCCTGTGGGAGCCCAGCTCTGCAGGGAGCTGGGGATGTGCTGAAGGCTGTTTGCCACCTCAGAGCACTGCTGCATCCCCTTCTCCAAGACCAAACCTCCAGAGACAACACTCTGCCTGGGGCGTGCAGCACCCACACAGGCAGGTTCAGCTTTCTACAGACACCTCTTGGATGTTAACACATGCCATCACCTTCTTTAAACCACTATTTGCAGCAACTCAGCCCCCACTGTGGTGGTTCTCTTGTTATTTAAGATCTGGGAGGCCTAGCCAAACAGTTTGTCCTAGCTAAAAAGGCATTCTTTTCCATATTGGCCCAAAACCAGTGCCACATGGTATGCAAGCTGTAGGCAGCCTTGCTGTTGTACCCATTCTGCTGCCCAGCAATAGGTGGTAGCAACACCACTGCCATCACACCGCACTCATGGCAGGAAACAGCTTCTGTTCCCCAGCTGGGTGCAGATTTACTGGCTTTGCTCAGCTAAGGTGTTCCCAGAGCCATCCTGCAGATGGGCACAACTCCCAGTGCAGTGGCTCCTGATGCGAGGCTGTGGTGAGGGATGTGGGCAGGCAACAAGGCCATGGCTCCATGCACCCAGCTGGAGATGCTCCCACAGCTAGCATGGAGCTCCCTTTGACAGACTAAGCCCTGGCCAGGAGGGAGGCTCATGCCAGCCTCAAGACACACTTCATTGTAGAACAAACACACCAGCTCTGCTCCAGGGGCTTTCCCTGGCTCTGCAGAGTGCCTGGAGGCTTGCTGTAATCGACAACACCATTAACAGAAATGCAGCTACCTCTGATTAAAACAGAAATGGCCACATGGTCACATCTCCGATCAGAGGCAGTTCTTTCCTAATGCAAAGTAATTCATGCTCAAATTGCAGCAATAAGGCAGACTTTCTTGCAGCTGCTCAGAATGCCATTGGAGGATGCCATTATATTTCACCTTTTTAATGCTTTATATATTACAACTTTATTTTCACCTAAGGCTGTGATCTTAAGCTTCCTTACAGCATTATCTACAACCCATATTTCAAAGCTTAATTTTTCTGCCCCTAAATGTAGAATAAAATAGCTTGCAAAAATGGCTGCAAGAAAAGCTGCAAGTTCTGTGCTTTCTCAGCTCCTATTCATAAGCCCTGTACAGGTACTATTCCTCATGGAGCCAAAAACTTCCTGGAGAATGACTAGAGCTAGAAGATATTTCTTGACCCAGCGTAACACTGTCCACTCCGTCTGGTGGAGAGATTATGAAATTTTAATTGGTCTGAAAGCAAGATATCACTATAATTGGAGCCCAAGCGCCAACGCGAGCCTGGAGCTAGCACTTGCTGGAAATCCTCAGTCCTCAGCAGCAGCCCCAGTGCCCGAACGTGCCTGTGCTGCTGAGCAGAGTTGATGCACACCCTCCCCTCTGCTTGCCTTGCGGCCACCGGCTCACTTCCAGAACAAAAGGTTCTGCAAAGGAAGGATGCTTGGGCTCCTCTGGGCTTCCACCTCCCTGCAGTGCAGCCAGCAGCAGGGACAATGAGAACATCCCAGCCCTGGGGGTGTAGATGTTCTTCGTCAAAAAAGAGCATATGGGCAGAGCTGGTGGCTCAAAAAAATATTTTATTTTATTTTATTTTAAATACAGGATACACACAGCATTCATTAAGGCAGAACTGGGAACAGCATGCATGATCCCTAGGGATGTCCCTGTCCCACTCCACTCTGTCCCTTCCCTTGGTCCACAAGTGCCCAGCGCAGCAGAGCAGGACACCCCAGCTCACGGAAACCACAGCAGGAAGGCAAACAAGTCACCAGGAATGAAAACACCTGGCATTGGCAGAGGCATTTTCATCCGAATAAAGTATTTTGCAAGCCATGCTGAATTCAATTACCGTAGCCTTTATTTTCTTAATTCATTAAGAAGCACAGACTGCTTTAGGATCTCATAATTGAAATCAAGTTGTAAGACACTGACTATATTAACTTTTTCTCTTTTGTGAAAAAAGTATTAAAAAGAAGTGTTAAAAGTCAGTCTACATTGAGTGTGAAGGGAAGAAAATCCTCTTTGTGGTTACAATAAGCTCTATTTCCACTAAGAGTTTTTCTAGTTGTGCCATCCAGGAGAGGCATTCCATGAACCTGAACCCAGGCCCAGGACTCTGCCTGGAGAAACTCAGCACGGTTCCTGGACGGGCGCAGAGCTTTGCGGGCAGCACCCAGCCCGTGGGGTTGGGACAGCACAGGGCAACCCAGGGCTCTGCCAGGAAGCCCCAGTCCCCAGTGAGCACAAATCCCAGCACAGGGGTCCCATGGTTGCTTTCTCACTGAGGAACTCCATGCTACTGAGAAAATTAAAGGTTGCAAGTTCATTACTGGGACAAGTAGAGCACAAACTTTTGCAAAATATCTCATTAATCAGCATCATCTTGACCTGAAAGAGAAACTCTAAGGAGAGCTAGTAGAAGGCTGACTCCTGCCAGAGCTCATTGCTTTCAAGTACTATTATTATTGATTATAGCTTATTATTTTCCTTTTTAAAAAAAGGGAAAAGGAGAAACAGAAATTCAATGGATTATCCGTCAGACTAGCTTCAGGTAAGTCTATTCACATTGTAAGGCAAAACAGCGTTGCAATAGCAATGTAGATGCTATTAATACTTCCTTTCTAATTAAATTCCACCAGAAATTGTGCAGGATATTGCTGTCCCCATACTCATTCTAGCCCAATCACCTCTTGATTAACCACCCTCACACACTATGAATTAAGGTGTGACCTCTAACTTTTTTTGAGGGAGATGTGCTGTTTTTAATATTAACAGCTCCATCTTTTCACTGTTCCTTGAGCAGGGCTGGGAAGAGAAATATAATTACACACAATGGGGGTATAATTCCTGCATTAGAAGTGACATTACAATGACAGGTAGCGAAATATAACAGTACAACAGCTTGCGTATCACTCCTTTATGGACTGCTGGCAGCCTACTGCCCCACTGCAAACCAGTCCCGGGAGTGATGGTGCTGAAGATCCTGAGGGATTAAACACAAACGTAAAGCATTGCTGGAAAATGCATACAGGGTGATCCTGGAGGCGCTGAAAAGACAGAGCTATTTGAGAAGAGAAGTGAAAATCCAGACAGATCCAGCCCGAAACTTTAGCACAGCAGCCCAGCGAGAGCCTGGCAGCAGGAGCTCCACCAGAGCCATGCTATTACCACTCCCACCAGAAGCCAGACTCTGACACGTTAATTACAGCAGCCATTGTGCCGCCGGCGCGGTGCAAAACCGCATGGCAACAGCCCCTCAGAAAGCAGATCACCGCACTGTGCCTCCTCACGTGACGGTGTTGTGAGCTGTGAGGAAGAACTGGGTTTTCTTTAATGACAGAAATTTAAACCAGTTTGGTCTGTGATCTCCATACGGAGAACACTCACAACAGCAGCCCAGGCAAGGGGAAGCTCAGTGATCTCCAGCACCTGCCACGTCCCTGTGTTCCACGCAGGTTTCCGGTTCCTTGTAGAGTTCAAATGTAATTCAGTTGCATAAACCAGCAGCCAAACCCCTCTGCAGTGACAGCTTGGGAACACTGAGCAAATATCAGCCTTCAAGCACACCTAGCATTAAATAGCATTGCTTTTGATGTCACCATAACTTTTAAGCAAGTCAGATGGCAAATTGTGATTGTATAGAATAGGGCAGTCACAAATGTACACAACACGAATATAAAACCTCAAATGAATGGTTATTGCATCACACAGTAATAGATGGCTGTCATTCTCTTTTGGAAACCTTCTAAGTCCCCAAAATAATGGACCCTTGGAAGACGTAGTACAGCTGGGGTTGCATACAGACTAAACATCATCACTTACAGCAGCTGTCACTGTGCACAGCCTTTGAGCTTCGTTTCCTTGATCTGCTGGTCACTGAGGCCCAATTTGTGCTGACCAGAAGCAAGAAGCACAGTGGTTCTCATTGTGAGCCTTCCTGGAGCCAGCTGCCTTGCAAATAAGGTGAACCAAGATAGGTGCAGGATCTTATCCCAAAGGGCTCATTTCTGCTCTTTCTCTCTTTAGTTGGTTTTTTTTTGGGGGGGTTGTGTTTTTTTTTTTTCCTATCAGTTGAACAAACTGCTAGTGAAAGTATGAATATGATGAACCCATTCCATAGCAGGAGAAGGATTGAGCCGCTCCTGAAATCCCTTCCACATCTGCACTCCTGTGTTTATCTGGTCCTAAGCTTCCCAAATCCTTTTGTGTCAAAGTTCATCAACAGCGGCATGAGTTTCAAGTGGATAATCCACTCAGAGCTTCCAGGCCAAGCAGCCCATTTCAGCGAGTTTCAGGATACTCATCCTGCAGCACGTGGTGCCAGCAGGTTCTTATGCTGCCTGGGTGGCTTCAGCAGCGATGAGCCTAGAGCCCACTTGGGACAAGTGGCGTTCCCATGCTGTCCCCTGCAGCCATCCCTATCATGCTGCGCCCCGCTGCAGCTCTGATTTGCCACCCACACGTGGCCAGCAGCAAAGTTCCTGGAGGGAGCAGGAGGCACATGGATCCTGAGATGTGGGAGCATTGCACGTGCTACCAGGGACTGGCCAATGCAACATCTGCAACAGCACCAATAAAGTCCCCTCTGTGCAGGCAGCCTCATTTTCTGTGTTGTATTTGGAAGCTACAGTACAGTGCTTCTCCTGCTGTACAAATTGGTCTGCATTTTCGTGAGGATCATCCCAAATGAGTTGAGCATCCAGAGCTCCCATGAAGGTCAATGGCAGCTGCACTTGGCTCTTCCACATATAGAAGGTGCTTTGCCTTTTCTGCTGCCAAGGCAAGAAGTTAACAGGGAAGCTGAGAGGAGAGTACATACACACTTCAAAGTGTGTTGCAGCCTGGTGAGATGCAGTGAACACAGAGAGCTCTGCTGGAGCTCCCAGCCCTGCCAAAGCGGTGACATAGCTGTATGCCACTACCACAGTCCTGCTGCTGGAGAGGGTATGATGTCATCATGGCTCTTGACATGGCATGCTGCTTCTCGGCCACACAGCCCATGGACTACTGCAGGCACAAACCTGTTGGACACAGGCTGTGATTTCTTCTCACCACAATTACTCGTAAAGCATATTTTCTCTTTACAGAACTGTTTTGTGGTTATAAATATTTACTCTCTGTTATACTCCTGTCCACAGTTTTAAGAGCCAGTGGCATATGTTTCCACTGCTCATCTATTTGAACATCATCTTAGGAACATGTGCAACCAGTTAGGAGACAGCGCAAGCTGGGTGACTATGTGAAGCAGTGGCAACAACAACTTGCCACAAGTTTTCATTTTCTGCCTTCTTGATACAAGTTTCCAGAGCACTGACAGCAGTTTGTCAAAAAGCATTATTGTGAAGTGATATCTACAAGTGCTGATATTGACTTACTGTCTGGGCAAAATGTCTTCTTGTCTCCTTCCAACAGAGCTGCACACAGCATGGGCCCTGTCTCTGGGGAGCAATCCAAATCAAGTTTTAAGCTGGCCGCCATCACGGCAGGAACATTTCCTCTGCCTTTTCCCTTGTCCTCTGTGTGCTGCGGTCCCTACTTGCTGCACAATGCGGAGGTCAGCCAGACCCATGCAATTAGAGAGATCGTCTGCAGCTGACCTCGAGCCTGCCAGGCCCTTTCAAGCACGGGCAGTCTTTATCAGCACGGTACAGAAAATAGTGGAGATGTGCGCATAGGCAGGAGGACGAGATTGTTAAGACGTTTTTCTCCTCACACTCCGCAAACTAAGACAGTATCTCTGCCACTTGGGTGAACTTAGGTTATTCCCACTCATATCTGGCAGCCCATGGCTTCCTTCTTCATCTCAACTGCTGCTATTTTTGTCCTGTGATGTCTGTACTTTGGCACTATTGGGAGTGGATTGTGTGTGGATCACTAACTTTTGGACAGGTCAGCCGTCTCAGTCTGAGCACCACTAGATGGATACTAATAAGAGGAAACAAATACATCAAAGAAGAGACTCTCTTTTTCTCTTCATATCCTTCTCACAGGCACACTGCTTTCTTCTGCTCTTGTCACTGCCCTTTCTAGCTCTGTGTTCGTGCTCTGATTTCTGTGGACGGTGCCATATCAAGGAGGGGGACAGCTGACTTTTCAGATCTGCTGGAACCATCCAACGGGCCCATGTGAAGCCTCCCTTCTAAAGGGAGGATGCAAAAAAGATGACAGATGGGTCAAACTGCATGCAAAATGTAACAAAACAGAGCCATGGCTGGCAGCAGACAAGCAGAGAGGCTGCAGGAAACCCTGAAGGCACCCATGTGTGATGGTGCAGCACCAATGCAGAAGCTCCAGGGACCAGAGTCCCCCTGGCCATGCTGATCACAGCTAGAGGCATGCATGTCTCAGCAGCACTGGCACAGCTGTCTCCAGGGACTAATGTGGACAGAAACGTCTTTGCTCAAGTGGCAGTGCTAAAAGAGAACTTGTTCCAGTTCGGCTAATAAGCTGCTCCAGTTGGGAAAAAGCACCTCTTCACTGGTGATCTGGCAGTTAACAACGGATCTAGAGCTCTGGTCCATTGGATTTAAGTAGATGAGTGCCAGGAGTTCTGTGGAAGTGTTCTCTGGGAATATCTCCCAAAGCAGGCTGGAAGTTAAGAATTCCCTGTGGTGCAAAGGTGTGCCAGGCTATTGGGCATTTAGTAAGGCACAGGGAGCAGGGTGGCACTTGCAGCTGCTGAGTCAGACCGCAGGGTATTGAAGGATTCACAGCACATCTGCCTGTCTTTGGTCATCCCTGACTTTACCTTTTCTCCTTTTCCATTCCCAATGTAGGTATGACCCACAGCAGTGGCAAGGCAGACAGTGCAAATGCATGGCTCCACCCAGCCCAACCCAAAGTGCTCCCTGCACTCCAACCACGCTGCCCTGCAGCAGCTGGAGATGCCAGAGCCCCTTAGCATAGCTCTCACCAGGACAACTTCAAAAGGTTGTAATTAGATGCAGTGGGGAGAAGAAAACCAGAAGTGCATGGCAAATTAACAGCTTTGCAATTTGCCACTACAGAAACTCAGCAAGGTCAGCTCTGCAGACCAGTCTGGCCAACACCAGCCTCAAGGCTCACTGTGCAGACACCATATGCGACATGCTCTTGAAAGACAGACTTTCAGAAACAGCTTTCCAATCTGTTTTCAAAAAGTGTAACCCTACATTAAGCTAATTGTTTGAATTACTCATCATTTGCATTATCTCAGCAAACAAGAGAGTGCAGAAATGCCGGAGCTCTGGTGCCCAGTTATTTCTGTCATCCCCGCTCCCACCCTTGCAGCTTCAAACTTTGCTCTGTGATCTCAGATTATGTTTTTGTTTTCAAATATACATTTCATGCAACATTTCAGAGACAAAACACTGGTCACCTCTGACGCTGCTTGTTTTTAAAGCCTCTCTCTACATTTGTATGTGGGACAGTATTTTCCCTGGTGGCTATATCAGAAAACTGCATTAGATTTCAATTCTTCCAACACAAATATTTTCCTGAATGCTTCCTGCTAGATGAAAAGTAATATGTGAGAGGAAAATAAGAAAAAAATGCAAAACACTCCTGGCAAAGGTCACTGTGCACTTCCTGCATGGCAGAGCACTCTCCCCAGTGCCCAGCAGCTCACAGCCACCTACTCCAGCAGACTTCCTGGCCCAGCCCTCTCAGTCAAACGTCACTGCAGCATCAGGTGGATGTACTGCTGACGTAGCTGGATGCAGAATCTGAGATTATTTTGATGCAAGTAATAGGAACATTGGATGATTGGCCATTCCTGATTCCAGCAGTGCCTGCACAAAACACAACCAGCCTTGGCTGGATGCTGTTGCCACCAGGGCAGGCTCCCAGCCAAACGGTTCCCTCATTGCCCACACAGACTAGTCCAGGATGATGGAAGCTCAGCCAGGCCAGGTGAGCACAGAGGACTCATATACCCATCTGCCACCAGGATCACTCCAAGGAAACATGAGGGAACAGCACCCACAAGCAGATGTTATCTGGGACTCATCCCCCACTCCACTGACCTGCACCAGTTCCCAGCAGACACTCTGGGAGGCACCAGCTCTCCTGGAGCTGCCCGTAGGAAACCCTCATGGCAACAAGCTCTCCTGTCTGGCCACCCCCATCTCACTGAGCTCCCCATTCATTCACATTCCTATTAGTCAGTAATGAAGAACATTTAGAAAATACATTTCCTCCCACACGCTTCCCGAGGGGTTTGCAAGCTGAGCCATGAGCACACCCAGTGGGGACTGCTGTTCTCTCCGGGGTGAAGCATCGCTGTGGTGCAGGGTCCCCACACAACAGCGCTGCTCAGGGACATAGCGATGCCAGCCAGGGACTGGGCGCTGGCGGTGGCCCTGGGGGACACAGCTCCCGGCCACATCAGCATCTCGGTGCAGTTGGTGCCCAGCAGGCACGGGATGCCCAGAGTCACCCAGCACTGCAGGGGCTCTGCAAAAAGTCAGCAGCCAGGGCAAGCTTCTGCTGCCCTCCTAATTTTTCCTAAATGTCCGGCCATTTTGCATTTGTTTTGAATTCCTTGCCACGAAGTCATTACGCATTCAGGTGGAGAGGAAAGTGAGCTCGGCGGGAGTCTGACAGTAATTCTGCATTAGTTAAGCATTAGTTGACAGATGTACAAAGCAAAACCATTACTCCTGTCATACGTTGGGCCCTGACTTTCTTTTCCCCATTGTGGTTCTCCTCCAATCAACAGCTTCAGAGAGCCACACAAATGCCGAGACGAAAGCCCTGCAAAAGCTGTTATCGGAGGGGCTTTCAGCGGTAATTAGAGGTGAATGAAAGGGGGAAAAGAATTTTGTCTGGAACACAGTTTGGCAAAGTGTTGCCATTGCATTTATTTATTTTTAATGCTTTCCTATTAAAGCAAATTCGGAGACGAACATTTCTGAACACACACACCATTTACAGCAGGCACACCAGAATTGATGTTCACAAACTTCAGGTTGCTGAATATTAATCAAATTTGAATTTATTTGAAATTCAGTCCATTAATAATGATACTGTGAAACCACAAGAATTCCCTAGAAAATTTGGCCTCCAAATAGCTTTTACTAAACCACTTACTACATTCTAATTACTATTAATAGCGAAAGAAATATACAAAGAGATCACTGGGTACCTTGCATTGAAGCAGCCAGGATCCATAACTGCTTAAATAGATTTACGCTTTTCTGCAGAGCAACTTTAAAACACACTAAATATGTAGGAAATTAAATATGTAGGAAATCAATGTAAATTACAGTTTCCTATCATTACTGTTGTTGGGTGCAAAATCAAAGTTATGTGGATCAAATAATTTGGTAGTGTTTCTGGGCAGCTCCATCATGAGCCTGCCCAAATGCCTCCCACCACCCCACAGACTCTCTGGTTCAGAAATACATTCAAGGCTGTTAGGAAGAAATTTTCAGGCAGATGAATGATACTGGTGTCTTGGACAAAACTATTCTACCATATTCTATGTAATTCCAAATTAAACCCAGGAACCTACACAGCGTGTTAAAAAGTGCATAAAGATATCATAAGACAAAAGCAGACAGCCATCTATTCTTGGTTCTTATCAAGATGATGCCCATTTTAAAAGCTTGTGCATGAACAAATGGAACAGCACAGGTAAAACAGGATCCGCGCTCCTTGTACATCAGTGTGCATACGTACTCCCACAAATCCAGCAAACAAGGTTCATGAAGAATCAAGGTGTACCTCCCCACAATCTTGGTGAGACTCAAGTTGAGTATTAGTCAAACATGTGAACGAGATCTGCTAAAGTCACACTATGCCAAACTCCTGCTATCAGCTCACACTGTCTGCCCTCATACAGACACTGCTGTGGGTTTCAGCTCACTCCCTCCCTGAGGACAATAAGTGCCAGCACAAAGATGCTGGCCATGGCCCCTCGCCATCACACTGGGCAAGAGTGACAAGAGCCATTTTGGCAGTGGACTTATCCCACTAGGAGCCAGCTGAAGCTCTGGCATGCAGTGATGCCTGGACAACCATAAGCATCCAAACCCCGTTGTGCTACACTGCCCATGGCTCTGCTCTTGGGATGCTTCGTCTCAAAACCAGCAGTCTCAGCCACACCCAACCCTTTTTGGGATCCAAGCTAGCTATGGAGGAGAGAAATATTTTTGAGAACCTGAAACCTTCAGTTTTAAGGTAAAATTAATTTCCAGATGGAGGTTCCATCATTTCCTTTAGGATTTGTATGGAAAGGCATAGAACAACAGTACTTATAACTGCTGGACTTTCCAGCAGTCGCACTGTGCTTCTGATCCAGTGCTCAAAGCCTCTATTTCCATCTCTATCTCCTATCTTTAACTGCTCACCCACCTTTTATTGACCAGCTTCAATATTTCATTGCCTTACACTGCTTTGTTACACTGCCCCTTATTTTTCCCCTGGCAGCTGTTAGATGCTGTTACTAAATTATGAAAGCATTTATTTAGATCACAGAAACAAAGAAATTAGTTTACATTGATCCATGGATAGATTCTAGATACAAAGCACCATTTTGAAGGAAAGGTTCAGTGCTGCAGGAGACAATAAATGGAACCAACTGTTCACTAAGCTCAGGTGAGGAGGAGAAACACCAGATAGGAGAGGCAGGGAGACGCAGGCTGTGCTGTCACAAGCTGTGACTGCTAACCAATGGGGAATTAATTGCACCACACCAGCTATTGCCACACATAAGTCCGAATCATTGGATTTTCAGCTCTGTCCACTCATCTGGATGATTTCTGTCAAGCAGTTAACTCCCTGGGCCCTAGCCTATAGAGAAAGCAAGAGAGGAATCAACGTATCAATGGTGGTTTCAGCAAGTCCCCACAAGGACTTATAAAAAAGAGTTGTCAATTTGCTGGGTAAAAACCTGTAACCCAGGGCATGTCACACCCTTGTCAGCTGGGGTAAGAACCTTTCCAGTTATTAGATGTGTCTCTTCTGCCAATGTATCTGGGCACTCGTAACGCATCCAGTCATCTTCCAATGAGAAAAATCAATCTCTTAAAACTTAACAGCACAAGGCTTGTTCTCACAGCCAAAGCTCAACTCTGCAGGCTCTAATAGGCTCCCAGTATATTCCCAAATCCTCCCTGAAATATGGACTCAAAACAGGCAATTTTATTTTTTCTCTGAAAACAGCACTAATAAAAACCTTCTCCCTTCTGCTAAAGGAACCAAAAGAAAGACATGCAAGGCTCGTATTTTTCTTTCACTGCAACACAGCATTCAGTCTTAAAGCCACATCTCCAAAGCAGCATCTCCCTCCTGAAACACAACTTGCCTTCTTTGTACTCAGACACACAGCAAGAGCCAACTCCTAAGACATCCATGTTTGCAAACTGAGTCTGCTGAGCCAGACAGAAGCAAAGCCTTAGTTATTTACTACCTCTGAGCTTTGCTGCTTGGAACTTTTGCCAGAAGAAGGGTTTCTGTCACTAAGAAGTGCCCAACCTATAACATACAGGCTGTGCTCAATCTCTGGCAGACCAGCTCCTTCTGTCCACAGCCTGTGTCTGGATCAGACCATTCTATACAGCTGTCAGTGGCAGAAATTTCAGTAAGATTTAAAACAAGGACTTAACAGTGCACAGTGAAAGATGAAGATTGGAATCTCACAGCTTCCATAGGAAACACACTATACGCTGCTGCAGTTTCAGTGAAGCTCACAAGAGGCAGCAGATACGTTTCCAATAATTTCTACTTCCACTCATCCCATTTGTACGTTTGTCTTGCTTCAGCACATCTAATTACATTACACAAATCACACAGACGAGCACTACTCTTTCCTCCAGAAGTCAGACTGAAGACCCAAGCAGATGTTAATAAACTATTCAATTGCTTGCTTGCACTGAACTGCATAAGAAATTGCTACTAAATAAAATAAAACTGATGTAAAGCAACACAGTGGTGCTTCTGTTTGCTTTTCATATCCCAGGAAGCCTTATACAACCTATATGGGAAGTGCTTTCCAGATGCAAGCATCCATCCAGACATTAATACATGCCTGAGCTGGCAGCATGTGGCCCAGCACCACGACCCTCCAGCACCACAGCAGCATGGCACAGCTCTGGTTATGAGACTGCATATTTCAGTGGAGACGTGGCACTCCCGCAATTGAATGACTGACTGTCTAGCTGATAAGGAGCAGTGTGTCATTTGTTTTACCATCCGCTTGCTTTGTTATTATTGCTGGGTTTTTTTTTTTACTGTTATCAAGAAGAGAACTAAGGGAGTACCTTCAGTCACCACCCACAGCCTCCTGTTTCCTTGGGCTTTTCTCTCATGTTTATCTCTTGCCATCGAGATCATAAGAGCAGAGGATGTGGTGTGCCCAGTGAGGAGGTCCTGTGAGCTTCTGAGCGCTTTGCTTTATGTAACACCATAACTAGTTTCACAAAGCAGGGCTTTAAAAATATACTCAAGCAAAACTGCACCAATGGAGAGCTACTCTTGCAGCTGAGAGATTACTTCATACATGCATATCATGAAGAAGCCTTTACCTATAGCAAGACTTTTATCCCAGAGCAGGGTGGCAGCGTGCAGGTGATGGGATGCCCATCCTGGCATGAGGCTCCCCTGCCCATCACTAAGTGCCAGCTGGTGAAGCAACAGAATAAAAACAAATACAGGTAAATGAACAGCACAATTTTTTTCCTGTGCTGGAAATTTGTCTGTATGGAAATAAGAGGCAAAGCTAAGGTAGAATTTCCCTCACCCTCATTAGGTTGCAGCAACCACTGAGATCAGTCCTCCTGCAGTATTTTGATATGCTCTGCTTGGGAGAGAGAGCAGCTTTAGCCTCTTCAGGGCCCTCTGTTGTGTTCAATCCCCAAATTCCTGGTGAAATGGCTGCTAAGCAGAATTATGCTTTTCCTTCCTTCAGTAGCTCTCTAACCAGCAAGACGCGGTGCAGCTGCCACCATGAGACACAGAACTTTCCCTCTCACCAGGGCTCCTCTTTTCCCTCCTCTACAAACTCACGGGTGGCACAGAGAGCAGCAGACTGATGTGCAGTTTGAAGGGCAGGAGGGTGGTACACTGCAAAAAAGTTAAGGACCATAAAATACATGTTTTAAATTATGAGGTCACCTTCTCCAGCTTTGATTACTCAGACTTCGCTAGACCACAAGAACCCTATGCAAAATCATCTGAATATCAACATCATTTTTCTTTCAATCCCAAAACCTCAAGTTTAAAGACAGGTCAGAGCAGCACTGGTATTTGTCTGAGAAGTACTTCAAATCTAAGCTGTCAGAAAAGTAAATCCAGCTAAAAATGCAAAAGCATAAGATAAAAAATACAACGTATTTAAAATCTGTCACTACAGGTGCTCCAAGGATGGCTAAATCAACCGCAGTACTGGTAATACGAAAAGCATTCAATAATTCAGGCACCCAGGGCCATATGTCAGCCTTAACTACACATGAAAGTTATCTTTCCTTTTTTTCCACTTGATCACTAGAGCGAGGTTCTGGTTAAAATCTCATCTGATGTGTTTTCTTCTTTGTAAGACATGGCTTAGGTCTCAAGCGACTATTACAAAACTAAGCAGTTCAGAAAATAAACAGCATATTCCAGAAGCATGAAAACACTGAACCAAGGCTTGAACAAACGATGCTCTAAGAACGATTAGGTGTCCATAATTTATCTTCCACAGGCCTTTGGTAAGGGTCATGGTTTGTTTACTCTCATTTTCAGGTTTAATATAAAGCTTTAAAGAACAAGAGGCAGACAACTGATAACGTTTCAAGCTCCTCCCACCAGGTGGCTTCAGTGAGGTGGATGTGTCACAGAGCTGCACAACTTGTTCCTTCTTTTTTTATTTATTCATTTTGAGAATATGAGAATCTCCAGAAACCCATGGGTGATTAAAAAAAAAAAAAAAAAAAAAAAAAAAAAAAAAAACCACTGTAAGAAGGCAAATTGCAATTTGGGCCCTTTTCTTCACTTTTCATAACACATGGCCTAATACCATTTGCGCTGTAGGATCCGTAAACACACTTTTGATGAACTACCTCCCTTCCTCCCTTCACTGTTTAGAGGAGTCAGATGGCATCTGTCTTTGCCAAAGCACAGCTCTGTGTGATTTCTTAAGTTTAATACAGAGACAGAAGACCCACTGCACTGTGTTTCATCACATCTCTTCTTCCATAAGGAAAGCAATATCAGCTGTTTTAAAAGGCAGTTGAAGTTCTGTTTGTTTTTTTCCTCTCACCACCTGTATGGTTTGATATGCTGCACATCATTCTGCTCTTACACACCCTGCAGTACTGTGAATGCCTGTTAGGGACCATTTGCCTTTTAGTCTGTTTCTGAGCTGATTACTTGACTTATACATGAGCAAACATCACATAACCAAAATCATTTACAGACAATTAAGCATTTTAGGTTATAATAAAGTTCAAGACCACTTTTGAGAGTCTGCAAACAGTAGGCAAAAGAATCTGAGCTACCCTAAATTACTCAGGAGTTTTCTTAGAAAAAGAAAATCAAATTTCACACTCTTTAGACAGTGATGTCCTACAGGGCAGATTAGGGTTTGTGGTTCTGTTTTTGTTTTCTTTTTTGGCAGGTGGCAGGTTGTGCAAGTGTTTTCCTTTTTTTTTTCTTCTCATTCTGTTTTTCCATTTCAAATGCTATTTCTTTCATGCACAGGTATGCAGAGTTTAGAGCTTCTCATTGTTGTTTCATTCCCTCTGATTATTTCACTAAAGTTGTTAATTTAAACTTAATTCTCTTGAAAGGTCAGCCTCCAAAGGAACACTCCACTTGTCTCCAAACACAGTTGCTAACTGCTTTCACTTTGGTTAGCTTCCTTAAATTTCTTTTCCATTCTTAAAGCTGGAGGTTCAGAATAGTTCCTAAAATAGCAAGGTAACACTATTTTTTCCCTTTCTTTTATGCTCATCGCTGTTCTCCACAGGGTGCAGGTATATGCACCACTTTCACCTTCTGTTCTCTGAGGATGCTTAGATTTACCCTCTCCCCAGTGGCCCAGAGGGATCAGGGTTTCTGTGCCCAAGTGCCACCTCTCCTGAGCAAGGGTTGTACATGTTGCAGGGCTGGGGAAAGATGGCCCTCATTGACCCTAAACAACAGAGCAGCACTCAGCATCTCACTCCCTGCTTGCCAGAGGAGATTTTACACTATGAGAGAGAACTCTTAAGCAAAGTTCACCTCAAAATCTCAACTTGAGGTGTTAGAAAAAACCTTAAATGATACAAGTTATTACATTTAAACCCTTTGGGGGAAGTGGGGAATGATTTTGTGATTAAGGACCTACTATGGGGCTCAGGAGAATTAGTTCAATTCTGGCTTTGAAACAAGCTCCCAGGTTCCCATGGGAAAGCCTCCTGCACTCTCCTACTCGCATGGTCACCGGCAAGGTAATTTGTAAGTGCTTGCAGCCTTCAGATGGTGTATACCAACAGCCAAGTACACACAAAGACAGTGAGCTACAATCATTTTGAGATCAGCCCACAAGATGCTGCCACTGTACTATCACACTTATCATCAAACAAGCCAAATTAATATTTTTGAAAAGCTAATATTAGGATTGTCTTGACAAAGAATAAGTTACATTTTTTCTCATATTTGGGCTGACAGATAGTTCCTGATGGTTTTAGACAATGTGTTTGATGAGTGAAAACAGCAGCAAGGTAAAACAAGTTGACAGGCCTTGCAGAAAGACAGCACTTCATTCTCAAGCAGAGTGCTATCTTCGACAGCTTGCACTGCAGGGAAATTTTGCTCAATTAAAATCTATAATAGGTATTGTTTCTTGGAAAAATTAATTTTACAGATTGATTTAAGTCATGAAATGAGCAAATCCCAAAAAGAAAGTTCATTTGCCAACATACACAGTGTTTGCTAGATTGCTTCATTATTATCAGAAAAACATAACACTGAAGTCACTGTGTAACCTAGATTAAGTTCCCTACTACAGAACGCAATGTGAAAGCATCAGACAGCCTGTCTTGCAAAAACAAATAAACAAAACCATTATTCTGATATGCTGATAAGCACACATATCAGGCAGTTCTTCTCTATTTACTACAAGCAGAAACGTATTATCTGGAGAGGAATAACTGCATGCATCAATACAAGTTAGGGGATGACCTGCTGGAGAGAAGCTCTGCAGAGAAAGCTGATTCTGTTTAAAAACAAACAAAAAAGCACAACAGTACAACCTGCTTTTGTTTGCACAGGATGCTCTTAACTACGAGTATGTGAAAACACCAGGCCTTAGCACCTGCCCGAAGTGCACAGAAACCAGCACTGCAGACAAAGCAGCTTCACCCCACGCCCAGTGAGGAGTGCAGTAGCTGTTATCATCCTCAGTGTCCTACTTCAAAAGACGTACGAGTACCGAGCTGCAGTACAGCTTTCCTGGGTGCATGTAACACAGAGCACACTGGCCTGTGGTGTTACTAAACTTAGCACAAGCATACTACAAAGTAAATCTCACCCTGATACTAATGTTAACCTTGCACATAAGTTGAAACAAAATGACAAATTAATACAATTGTCATGGACAGGTTAAAGTCGGATCTTATTTCTTACTGATTGTCCAAGACAAACATTTTAGATGACATCTGTGGGTTGTTCTAAGCAGGATTTTAATCCGTGACCATAATGTAGGTCACAAGTTCCAATTCAGTATTCATGCCAAGGAACCAGACTCAGCAGTAATATCAATAGCTGTCAAGAGTGCACATGCTGTTTCTTTTTACACTACCATTTAATAAAAGAATGTAGTCCAATTAAGAAGATTTCACCACTTTTTAAAAACTGATTTACCTATTTATTTAAATCATGAGAGCAGTATTTAATTTACAACAAAGCACCATACCCTAATCCTATGCATCTAAGAATATTCATGTTTAAAATCTGAACCGCCCTCACTGTTTCTGCCACGCTTTTGGTTTTCAATGAGCTTCAGTAACTCAAAAGAATTGCAACCAACTTGGTAACTGAAAAAGAAAGCTTTGTGGAACGGGAAAGTTCACAACGGGAGAAGAAAAAAAGCCTTTCTAAAATAGCCAGGTGTTCACCTCAACCCATACCAACTTCAAACAGATGCAAGGACAGTAGTTGAATCTGATTTCAGACTAAGGACATAAAAGATAAGCTTTATATTCTTATGCTTTCATAACGTTGGAACGAATTCATTTTTAGATGAAGAATAGTATACTCCCCTACTCTCCTATCCTTTCACATAAAGTTTGCTCTGAAAATAGCATGGCTGAGTTCCAGTCTTTCAACTATTATTTGATCACTGCTAAGTATTTGCAAGTTCAGATTTTTCCAAGTCCCACTTATCGACTTGATGTAATTCACAAAGTATTAACCATGTATTGTTCTACTTCTACAAGCAAACATACTGTGGCAAGTGATCACATTAGCCATGAAAACAGAGAATGAAATACTTGGAAATACAAAGGTTCAGTTGTGTTGGAAGACCACCCCCTAACGGTCTAACACTCAGCAATGCAGGTTTAAGCTGAGAAAGGGGTGACTGGCCTAAAACAGCATTCTTGCTTGGCAGCGGAAGAAGAGATGGAATTTTGCTTAAGGTACGAGTGGCACTGTTCGTACGTGGCCTTTCATATCCATGGTAAGTTGTGTTATCAACTTAAATTAAAGGACCAGTTTGCTCAACAAGGCATAATTTGTACGATCAAGAGGTAAGCAATTCTTCAAAATACATTAAGAGCACAAGTAGAAACTTGTAAGAACCTTCTCACAAATCCCTTGTCACAAAGGGAAGTTTCCATAGAGTAGCTCCTAAGGTAAAAAAAAGCACAGATATTTTAAGTCTATAATAAATGTATGACGTAGCTGGTTATATTTTATCTTTTGGAGATGTTCTGTAGAAATCTAAACTTCACAAATAAATGTATACAGCATTCAGTTACTGAACACTGTCAGAGCAAGAGTTTCATTCTGTTTAATGTACTGTTGGATATCAGTAGCTTAAACACATAAGTGTGTGCAGTATGCAGAGTTTTTAAAATTTCAGCTCAATAGCATTAGCAGATGATTGAAATACCCACAAGAGCAATTGTACATTAGGGCATCTGCATATGTTCTTACAGTTCTTCCAGTTTTGTGAAGAAATATATGCAACCTACATGTACATGACCATGAATACTCACATTGGCATACTCTGCACATGCTTTATCTTTACTGCCATAATTTATTTACAGTTTACTTACATGGAATCTATCCAGACTTGTATCAGATTTAAAAGATGCTTGAAGTTGTAATTCAGGTGAGAAAAAAAAATACCTTCAATCATACCTTTCCTGGTCTTTGCATAGTCACTTACTGAGCCCAAATCCTTCCAATTCAAGTATCTTTCCTCACTGAACAGAAAAATGCCTAACGGCTAGAGGCACACCATAACCCTCATGGAGCTTCTATGCTAGGTAGCCATCCACCATATCTGTTGCCTTATGTGAGATCTTAGTATACTACTGTTGTTCACACTCAATAAATATATTCCCAAATGCTGTAACTATGATAGCCAGTGATCCTCCATGGGCGTATCATGATTTACTACAGAGAAGAGAGCATGCTGACTTAATCAAGCTTGTGTTTTCATCTACTTCACACATTTGCAAAAGGATAAAAAAAATACAGCTGTTAAGTCTGTATGTAACAAAACATTTTTAAAACCTTCAGTTGAGTACTGATACAACTTCCCTGCAGCTGCAGAGGTCACTTTGATTTAGCACATGTATACGAATTGCACTGGAAGTATAAAAGAAAAGTTGTATTTTCTCCTTCCCACTGTCAGAGCGTTACTAATCACTCATGATTTAAAACTAAATTTAAGATAAAGATTTCCAATTCCATAAAAACTTTCACAAATGTCTACACTTGAAATGAGTATAATATTATCACAGAATTCATTTAAATTCAGATTACTTTTTTCCTGATTGTAGAACAAGGCAGCTACGTTCCAATCAGCAGAAAATGCCTTTTTACTACTGTGCTCGTGATACAGGAAAAGATGCAAAATTTAAGTGTACAATAAAGAGTTCTAAAACAAAGACAGACACTCCCCCCGCACCCCCAAATGTTATTCTATGTAAGTGAATCAATATAAAATCCACATGAGAAACATCAATGATGCGATTTCCATACAACTTCCTACCATTAGTTATTATATCTGCCTGCTTTAGTTGCATGTGTGTCATGTCATCCAGAAAGAAGAAATCCAGGACAAATGTTTAATCACTCCATATACTATGAATTATTAGAAATTAATTTAGTGAACAATTTCAAAGCTCTCTCACATTTTAACTAGGTCAAATTTTGTTATCAAGTGCAGTGAATCAGTGTTTTACATTTCTTTCAACACATTAAAATTTCAACCGCAGCTCTGAATAGGGATTGTTTTAAGAGACATCTCTAAAGCAAGCTAGATTTACTTCTGATAGAACTTTGAGGCATGATTACAGTGTAAAAACAAAGCACTACACATGACTTTTTAGGAACACAAACCCATCGTTTTTAACTTCTTGGTGAGGTTGTGCAAGACCTGACCCATATAAGGTGACTGCCTATAACTCCAGCACACTCCCATGAATCAAAGAAGAGAAGCTGTTTATATTCAGACAGAAGCCTGTTGCCAGTCTTACACTGTTGTCACTTTCTTATATGTTCTGCAAGTCACAAATATCATGTCCAGTGTTGTGAGGTATAAAAATCAAAAGCAGCATGTTCGTTAGATCAGATGCACTTTCTAGGATATTAGGAAGCAACTGATCTTCCTTTTTACAGGAAAATAAAATTAACACATTTGCCAAAGTATAATAGGACATTCCCAACTACATATTTAGAATTCCATGTACTACTCAGTTAAACTGCTAGATAGTAGATACTTTTGATCTCAAAAAATACCCTATTTTGAAAACTACCATCACATTTCGGATCATAAATATTCAAAACTGCTTTGGCAAGCAGATATGATGAAAAATAGGCAAAATAAAGCTTTCCATTATTTATTTTTTCCCAGTATTACAGACTGGACAATAATCAGCTTTAATTGAATAGCTATTTGTTCATAGCATTATGAAATGTAATTGTCAAAAAATGGACAATTA
This sequence comes from Chrysolophus pictus, assembly GCA_037305975.1. Lineage (NCBI taxonomy): Eukaryota > Metazoa > Chordata > Aves > Galliformes > Phasianidae > Chrysolophus > Chrysolophus pictus. The sequence goes on from CM074586.1 coordinate 13,444,256, forward strand.
TTTCATTTCATATGGCTATTCTTACATTTTAAGTCAAATTCTGAGTGACAGTTTGATCCAAGAAAGCCCATGTAAAGATGTTAAGTCAAAAGAAAAACACTTTTCATCACAGGTGAGAGTTCAAGTTGCAAACGGAAGGCCAACCTGTTAAAATCAGGTCAAATGCATGTTAGTTTTGTGCTCAGTACAATGATATTCCTGTCAAGCTGGGCATCTTTTTCATATATTCTTTTAAATAACTCCGTAGTAGTTCATTAAAAAAGTCTCATTGTTATCTTCCTACAAGAGCTGCTACCACAACAGTTCTTAAAGGACCACACTATCTAGTCCCATTCCAGCTTTTTTTTAAAAAAACTGGATGAATATCAAATTAATAACATGAAATTCACTGACAATCTGATTTTAAAGAGATGAAAATGTTGAGAAATTTTCCTCAAGCTTGAGAACCAAAACGTTAGAAAATAATCATTTTCAGGTAACTTCATTATGCACTCTGCTTTCCAGACAGGTAGGTTTAGAGTCAGTTTCCCCTACTGCCAACAGCAATAAAATAGTATTTAAGGAAATGGGCAACTAGAACTATAAAATCCTTAAAATCTTCAGGATTACTCCTGAACAGATGAAACATGTACGTGTGTATTTGGGGGAAAAAAATAAAGAAGGAAAGAGAAGAACAGGAGAAAAGCCCTGTTTGCTCTTAAAACAAAGCATAACATGGAGAAATATAACCATTTCAGAAATTAAGTATCTAGAATGATGCCTGTACACCACAAAAGCTGGCAATTCAAATCACTACAAAAGCTCCATCAGGACTAGCTGAAGAACATTCACTCTTCCCACAGACTTAATGAGAACTCAGGGGCCAGACACCCACAAGAGACAGTGCTCTGGATTTCAGTCTCTGAAGAGCAGAGCCTAGAAATTGGTAGGCTTCAAGGGACAAAATATTTTCCTTCCCTATTAATATTATACATAACATAATATTATTGCATACACCCAGGTGAATACTAAAATTAATATAAATTTCTACTACAGCACTACAAATAATTTTCTATCAAATACTTAGGACGTTCACAAAACAAAGGAAGTACTGAGGGTTTCTTACCTATTCAGATCTTCAAAATCCTTTGAATAATCATCTTGGGAAGACGAATGACTTCTGACACGACTGGTAAGGATTTACACTAAAAGAAATAAGAAAATGAATTAGATATGTGTCACCAGAAAAGTCTTTTAAAAACTAAAATAATCCAAAATATTAAGCTATGATAAAAAACACACAATAGACTTTCAAAATTCATTCCTTAAAAATTATATACTTTCAAAATGAACACAAGTGGTGTACTATTACTCCTTTGCCTCTCTTTAATAAAATGGCTTCAGGGAAAAGTGAATAGGTCTTGTTTCTCTAATCTACTGAATGCCTCACGATCACTATGACAAAGTTCAGTCAGCTCCTCCTAATGTTGTTTAATGAAAGTCTAAAAAATATATTGACATCACATCAATCATTACAAAAGAATGCAACCCCAATGGGATGTTTAAAGCCAGAATTCTGCTTACACAAGATTCTTCTAAAGCTTTTGCTTCATTTCTTTTCCCTTGAGTAAAGAGGTACTGAACAGTTTACATTTGGAAGCTCCTTCATCAGCAACCTGAGGGATCATATTTCCCTCTATTTGCTTCCCAAAATAAGATGTGGCACTTGTACATCATTTATATGCTCTAAATTAAGCATGCTTTTGGAATTACAGTATCTAAGCTGGATCTTACACTGCATTATTAACTTGCCATAAGACCTCAACTCAAGTACATACTTGCCTGTACTACGAGATGTTGTCCACAAGCACAACTTCACACAGAAAAAAGTAACAGTCACATCTTTCTGCTTTTTCCTCTTTTTATATTTCCATAGCATAATTGTGAGAATTCTCCAAAACAGAGCTGTGTTGTGTTCTATTTGTACTAACTGTTGGACTTCCCAAAGATCCCATGTTCTAGGATAAGTGATGTACAGAAAGTGATGTAAAAAATGATCTAATGCAAGTATTAACACAAGCAAATATGGCAGGGAAGGGGTGTTGTCACGCTTTTTTTTGTTTGTTTTAAAGAAGGCCTGATAGCCTAACTGAGCACAAATAATTCAAGGGAAAGAATCCATTTAGCTTCTAGGAACATTATATTTTTATTGAAAGATGATTGACTGAAAGCCTCTAGAGAAATTATCTCCTACTTCTCTGGAATAACTGCAATACAACAGAAAAGAGCAATGAAAGCCCTTACCAGAGAAATCATGTAATTTCTGAATACGCTCTTTTGGAAGCAGGTAAAGAGCAATGTGAGAGACAATGAACGATAACCAGACTTGAGTGGGTTTGGTCATTTTGTTTGTTTTTATTAAAGAGTATCTGTGCTTGGAATGAATCTATTTTGCAAAAGTGATATCAAATATTAAGAGTACAGGACAAGCAGATGGCCAAATACAACCAACCCTCAAAGCAGCTGCTGCAAATAGGACCTCAGGCTGAAGAAAAGTATGTCCAATGGTTGGGAAACAGTAAGAAATACAGCATGTCCTGGAAAAGCCACAGAGTATATGGCCAATATTTTCAGAAGCTAACAAACTTCTTACTCCTGAGTAAAGCTATAAGCAGAGGAGCTCAAGTGATTGACCGGGTGCCAACCCTCCGGATGCTGTCAGTCACATGAATATGGTTGTAAAAACACCACTACCTGTCCAGTGATGCTCCACATCCATCACAGCTGCTGTTTGTACCTCTGGGCTATGCTACTCAGTGGCAGCTGCCAACCAAGCAGGGAGATGGGGACATACCTACAGATGGAGAATTATCAGGAAGGCAGGAACAGTGGTCTCACCTTCTCTCTTGGTCAACCAAGAGCAAGAACATAGAACTTCAGTATTCAAAAGGTAAGAAACAAGTCTTGCTTTCAGCCTCAGACCTTCACTTTGACAAGAATGGTTTGGTTTTCCTATGAGTCTTTATTATGGGGTACTATCTTTGTCACAATTCTAATATTTTTAAACAAACTACCCTTATTCTAATCACTTTTCAAAGCTGAAAGTCAGTAAGAACACAACTCTGCTACTCAGCATTATCCTATGAGGAAAGACATTCAAAGAACTAAGGTACCCCTCAAAAAAGGAAAAAGCAGATAAATAGATGGCTTCCCTGTTAGCTGACTTCTGGGCATTGTTTTTTGCTTATTTGTTTTAGAAAACCAAACACAAAACTGTGGGAGATCACAAGGTGAGAAAACAGTATTTGGAAATTATTAAATGAGGAGGATTAGGAACTGAAAAATTGAATAAATATGATTCAAGACTGAACAGACATTCTGTCATGGTACAAAAACATGACAGAAAAGGCTTCGTGAAGCTGCTGAGGGGACTATGTTTAATCTGATATTATATTCCTAATATCCAAAGATTCTTTATTTCATATACATCTTCATATCATCAATTCTGTTACGTATTTACTCCAGAACATATGGAATACACCTGGACCTATGTCTGAACTAAAAGTCAAGAAAGTATGGGGATTAAATAATATTGAAGACAAACAGCAAAGAAAAGACAGCATGGCTTACTAAAACACTGTGCTAATTAGAGAGCGGTTCTTGCACATCATGCTTTTGAGCTACTTTATGTGTTAAGAGAAATGATAAAAGTTATCTTGGATGTAAGGGGCCTTCTCTCTGAAACACCATAGGAGACGGGAAAGGAAGTTGTACTACTGCCCTAAGTACCCAGAAGTACCTAAGAACCTCACTCATTTCTGTTCTAGGAAAAGAAGATGTAATAGCTTCATAGAGAACTGCAATTCAAGCACTGTTTAGCATTTCAAGCCAAAGCTTCCCATGTTCAAGTCTCAAACTATAATTCTATGAATGAAAAATGAGTCTTCTATTATATCATGGCATAAATTACATTTTGTAGAGAATCCTGTGATTTTGCTCAGATGTCCAACCAAAAGGCTTCCTCTTTTCTACTGAAGCTGCTGCAAATTGACAAAGTTGTTCTTCCGGGATAAACTTCGGAAGGTAATGAAGACTAAAATTATTCTGATCAGAATTTTTTTCTTGACCAAGCCAAGAAATTCTGAATATGGATTTTCTAATAAAAATATAGTTCTCTCTATATATAACACTTCTCATAGAAAATGGGATTGAATGAAGGAAAAGGAGACAATTTTATGGTAAGATTTTAAGCTCCCAAAAATATAATTAAAAAAGGAATATAAAGCATATAAACAATATCCTCATATCTAAGTGTAAGTTAGGATAACAATTACCAAGGTTGGGAGATATTTCCTGCAATAAATTCATGTATAAAAATACCAGACCAGTACATTCAAAGAGATTGTGTTAACATAGTATCTCTGAAATAACATGATGCCTCAAGAGGGATGGATTGTTTGAGAAAAATAAGCGGGAGAAGAGATTGCATAGAGGAAAATGTGCAGAACAAGGCTGGAAATGCAAGCAAAGTAAGAAACAAGTGACCCATCCTAATTATCTCTGATAGCAGATGCTGCTAACAGATGCTCTCACATTGTGCTGAAAGTACAGCTGCAAAACCAGAAATAGATATGAAAGATGCTAAGCTCAAAGATGTATCCCCTGCATCTCAAAAAGAGATACCTCAGACATCACTCTAGGCTGACAAAGCACATTTCTCCCAGTCACCTCTGCACTATGAAGTAATTCAAACGTACACTCACTCCTTTTGCAGTTAATTTTAAGGCTTTACAGATGTCAGAAAAAGATATCAAGAATTACTAACAGATGTATTAACCCGAGTAACAGTTCATTCAAGTTATAATTCTAGTATGATGACAATTGCTTTCTTGACTCTCATTTACCTTAGCTAGTCTCCAATCAATGGAATTGTAAAGAAAAAAAAAAAGAGTAAAAGCTACTTGGAAAAAGAAAAAACAGAGCAATAAAAGCATTCTGAACTGCTCAAGTTCTTTATTACAAATAAAAGTATTATAATTGAGTAAGGGGTGTGAATCTCATTGCTCTTGAAACTTCTTCCCTCCCATAGATTTAGTTTGTGTGCCACAAATTATGAAAATTATGAATAAAAACAGTTGTAAAATGTCTGTATCTGTTCAGAAGTCAACCTAATAGGTAGAGGAAGATAAAAGAGATCAGCAGGAGAGCTGCACATCGACAAACGCATGGGACTATAAATAACTGCATATTACAACTTCCTGATGCCTTCGGGACGCTAGAAATCTCCACAGGCAACGTAACTGTACTAAAAGCAGCCCAGTTTTATGCACATTTAATTTTGTGCATCTACTTCCTGCTAACTCAGCCAACTCCACTACTCAGTTCATTCAGATAGTGAAGTTTAATTTTTCTGAAGAAGTGCAATTCATCTCAGGGTCTGTTCAACCAAAAGTTAACACAAGAGCTTATCTTTTTTTCTTTCTTGTAGTCTTATATAAAGCCATTTCTAAAATAATAATAATTTTTTTTTTGTGATGAAACTTAAGAACAATGACAGCAAAACGACCACAAATCATATTTTCACAACAACCTTAACGTCCATAGAAAATTCTATAAAAATGAAAAGAAACCATCTTGAAACTGTTTCAGGTAGTTTACAGCACCTTTTGCCATCAATAGGCTCTTAGATTTGACCCCCGGAAATTTTGATTCATGATGACATTTTGATTTCTAGGAAAAACATACTACGTTGATTTCTATTCCAAAACAAACAGGGCAAGTATTCTTGAAGCACCACCAGAATACTTAAGCAAAGGAGAACTAGGTGCTTGAAAATGAGATTTTAAAACACATTCAGCACAGCTTATACATTAAACAGGCTCCCTAAACCAGGCAGCCGACGATGCCTCTGAATCCAGCATGCATTGGATTCTTTTTTTTTTTTTTTTTTTTTGAAGCAAGAGTAAAGATGGCATTTGTAGCCTAACCCTTTCTCCCAGAGGTAAGCACCCACACTATCATATTTGTTTATATCAATAACAAAACAATCAGTCTGTCAGGACTCTGCATTTCCAGTGCTATTTACAAAGGCAGTGCAAGTTTTCTAAATCTCAGTGCGCTTCACCTTTGAAACCCAAGCATTGCTACAGGTGACAAGCTTCTGAAGTTGAAACAGTCACACCTACAGCAGGTAACAAATCATGAGAGACAGCAGGGATGGAAGGTGTATGTTTTAGTACTCGGGAGCACCCTGACTCATTCAGGTTTGTCAAGCATCTCAAAGCAAAGACAGAATCTCCTTGAAATAACTACAACAGAAAATGCATAAACAATATTCTATTAACAGAATAAAGTCTCCTTTCCCCATCGTAAAAAAGCAGTGCTGCAGTTGCTTATAATAAGCTCCTAATTACTACATTCCAATTGTCTGCAGTTTTGAGCTGTTACTCTCTTACATCTGCTTGAACTTTTCTTTGGAATCTGTGGGAAGAGCCAAAAAGATAAATTCTACAGCAGATTAATCCTTTATTACTGATAGAATCACTCTCCAGTGCAACTGTTACTATACTTTCCTCGTCCTTTATTTCAGATTCTTCCAATAACTTCAGAAGCTCAGTCCTACAGAACAACAAGCCAGTCCTGCTTGCCCACTCATATAAATGTTATTATAAGCAGAACAGATGGGAGCAGCACAGTGTCAGCTATCACTACAGAATGCACCACAGAGATGCATTTGCATGCATAAGCATTACACATTTTTTTCCTCATGCACTCAATACCTATTGCCATCAGCATCCAGGACAGAGAATAACAGAATGCTAAGGTTGAAGGGGATTATAAAGACCATTCAGTTCCAATCCCCTGCCACAGGTAGGGCTGCTGGCCACCAGATCAAGCTGCCCAGGGTCCCCATCCAGCCTGGCCTTGAATGCCTTCAGGAACGAGTCTTCCACAACCTCTCTGGACAACATGTTTCAGGGCCTCACCACCTCCTGAGTAAAAAATTTCTTCCTAATTCTAACCTAAATCTCCCCTCTTCTAGTCTAAAGCCATTCCCCCTTGTCCTATCATTATCAGACCATGTAAAAAGCCAGCCCCCCCTCCTCCTTGTAAACTCCCTTCAAGTACTGAAAGGCCACAGTGAGGTCTCCCCAGAGCCTTCTCTTCTTCAAGCTAAACAATCCTAACTGCCTCAACGTTTCATCTTAGGAGAGATGCTCCTGCCCTCTGATCATCTCCATGGCTCTCCTCTAGACCCACTCCAACAGCTTCACATCCTTCCTGTACTGCAGGTCCCCAGGCTGGACACAGTACTTCAAAGGGTCTCACAAGGGGACAATCACCTCCCCTGCCTGCTGCCACTCCTTTATTGATGTAGTCCAGGACACAGTTGGCCTTCCAGGCTGCAAGTCCAGCTTTTCATCCATCAGGACCCCAATAGAGGGAAACAAGGCCAGAGATTTGGTGGCTTTCACAGAGAACATACAAACTCAGTTTATCTGCAGCTGTGCAAACCAACTGAAAAAGCAGCCTTTGTATTAATGTCCGGCCCGGACAGCCTGACACCAGCAGCTTGCCCGGCTGCCTCCAGCACCTTCACAGCCGCACATTTTGCAACAGGGAAACCGTGTTCCCTAGGTCAGGTTTCAATAGCAGGAGCCTTCCAAGAAAAAGAAAGCAATTTGTGTTTTACAAACAAAAGCGCAGTTTACCAAAGATAGCTTGTCTTTAATCAAATCAAGCTGCTTTTATCTGACGACCAACTTTCCAAGCAAAACAAACCGACGAACAGCGAAACACGGGAGGCGGCGTTACGCCGTACGGACGGCTCGGCGCGGCGGAGCTGCAAGGCAGCAGCCGGGCGGCAGGTGGCACCAGCGGGAGCGGAGCGGAGCGCAGGGCATCGGCACGGAGCTCGGCGGCTGACAGCTGGCGGTAACGCGCAGCCCCGGGACGGGTCGCCGATCGCGGCGTTTAAACTTGAAAAGCTCTTATCTCGGGAAATTTTAACTCAGTTACCGCAGCATCCCGGGAGGCAGCAGTACGGACCTAGCGACCGTGACTGCGGATCTCGGTACTACAAAACAGACCTACCAAAATAATAAAATAGCGCCGCGAGCACCACGTACCGCTCAGACAGCGCACACGATCCGCCACCGTCCCCACACGGCGCTGCGATGCGGCCCCAAGCCGGTAGGCGGGGCCGGAGCAGCGCGGCGGCGGACGCTGTGCTGAGGGACAGCCGCTGTGGGGGCGGCCCGCCGAGGCGCAGTGGTGCTGAGGGACGGCGCTGCTGAAGGCGGCCCCGCTGACGGACGGTTCTGCTGAAGGCGGCGGGAAGCGCGCGCCGAGGGGAGCGGGGGAAGCGAGAGCGGGGCGCCCCCCCCACGCTGCTGCCGCGCGCCTCACGGAGCGGCTCCATCGGCTCTTTTATTTCTCACGAGCAGGACCCTTCGTTTTGTGGCTGCACTTAGAAAAACGAGGGCCTGAGCCAACCCCCCGAGCCCAGCCACCGTCTGTGAGTGAAGTTTAATGAGTCTCGCGCCAAAGCCTCAGCAACCACCGCCACGTGAGGCACAACCATCAACTCACTCACACGCACACACAACTCCACGCAGCGCTTCGCACATCGCCCGCCCTCCTAATGACCCACACACGGCCAAACCACGCCCCTTGCCTCCCCGGGAACCAATGAGAACCGCGCTTGCTGAGGAAGGCGTCGGGAGTGGGAGGCTGTCCAATAAGGTGCGGCGTTGTTCTGGGGGTGTGGACGGGCGCCGCGCGGGGCGGGGCGGGCCGGGCCTGGTCTGCCGGTGGCAGGGGTGTGAGGTGGGAGCAGGGCTGGGCTGGCGGTAGTTGCCTTCCGCCCTGCGCCCGCCCGCTATGAACTCACTGGAGCAGGCGGAGGGTGAGTACGGCAGCGTTGATCCTCGGCGCTCGATTCTGGGCGTAGGGTGGGCTGCGGCCCTTCCCCAGCCGCCCTTGGCGCTGCTGGGCTTAGCGGACCCCGTAAGTAGGCCCTGCTCTGGAGCGGCGGCGGCTGAGCGGCTCGGGGCGCGTTGGGCTCGCTGAAAGCCGCGGGCGCTGCCGGGCCTTCGCCTTGCTGCGCCACTGGAAGTCAGGGCTTTGTATCCGCTGAGCTGCAGCAATGCGAGGATGCCAGTAAGCGGCCGTCGGGCGATGTGGCCCCACTTGGGAGCTGCTCTTACGGCACGGGCCCCCGAGATAAGCTTGTCCCTATGCCTGTGGGATGCTCTTTCTAAAGCTCTTGCTGACAGCACGCTTGGAGCAGGATTCCTGCGATGCCCTCCGTGCTGCAGTGCCTGGTGCAGGGCTCGGTGCCCCGCTCCTTAGCTGTAATTGCCGGGCTGGCTGAAGCTGTTGACATCAATTAGCGCGGTTAGCAGTTCTGTGGCCACAGACGGGGCGCTGTCATCCGCCGTGAACTCGCTGCACGCTTCTTGGGAGTAGTTTGAAGTTGGAAAAGTGCATTAGCAATGATTATAATACCTGTTCTTTTCTCCTTGTAATCCAATTGCTCTATGATAGGTTAAATAACTTAGCAATAGCTTCAAGTTGGAGGAAAGGACTTTCAGGGTGATGTTAACTGAAACACTTCAGCTGAAAAATGATGTGTTTGTTATTAAAAAGCTTTTTAACTCTGGGTAGAATTCTAGCTTTGATTGAATGTTGTCAAATATTGACCTTGTTGAACAGAGGATTGAATCTAACAGGCAGGGGGTGAAACAGCTCCTTGACAAGTGGTGGTTGGTTGGAGGATTTTACACAAATTAGGAACATGAATTTGAAGTGCTGTTCATCTCTTAACAACAATTTAAATGGAAAGATCTTGAGAAAACAATGGCAATAAGGTGGAGCATCTATTTAGAGGGGGAGAAAAAAAGAATCACATTAAGATTAGTGAATCAGTGTTTGCTATGTGTGTATGTATCTCTCTGTATGACATATGGCATTAAGCATTCTACAAAATAATGTCATCAGAGCTATGCTGAAACATAGCTGAACAGCTGGCAAATAGCCAACCTCTTTTTTTTTTCCATTGCTATGTCAGTAATAGAACCTAAAGGCTTCTTGATATAATTAATCTCTAAAATACATTATCTATTTGTGTATGAAGGGGCTGTTTAAGCTATTCTAAATCTAGGTATTCTTAAAGCTGTTTAAAATACTTTGAGTTCTTAACCATTTCTGTTTTCTGTAAGTAGGAATGTTTCTTGTGTTTAACGTAACGGCATTGTTACGCTTTTCATCTGGAGTTGGGTGGAGTTATTCTGAATGCTTTTTGTCATCCATGTGATGAATGCATTTGTTTTCTTCTGCCTGTTTAAGAAAGAGGTGTGTGCTGGGGAAAAAAGCAAATTCCTTTAATCTTTTACATCACAATATGACTAAGCAGATGAAGATCTAATTACACTTACAATGTATCTTCCTCAGATCTCAAAGCTTTTGAAAGAAGGCTAACTGAATATATTGCGTGTTTGCAACCAGCTACAGGACGTTGGAGAAGTAAGTTTGATGTTCCAAGGGATACACTGGATTCTCTTTTATATGCTTTTTAGATTTAGTGGTGTGAAGCTTTGATTTATGCTTGCCCACACAACAATCTCTACTTAATGATCTTTTTACAGTTTCTGCGGTGTGCATGCACTTCCATGCTCTGCTGCAGGGCAGTAATGTGTTCACCTCAACTTAAAGCATACTTGCCTGGTTGTTATTCAGAAGCAATGTCCTCGGTCCCATTGAGCATTGCCACCACTGTTGACGCAAATTTGTCAAATAAAAACTGTATAAATTAAAGGAATGAGTTTGTATCTGGTATGCAGAATGCTTGAGTAGTTGGGTATAGTCCAGTATATATGTTTTTAAAGCCAACACTGCCAGATGTCAAGATAGAATGAGGTCAAGGCTGAGTTATTCTTCAGAGCTGAGATATTAATGTGTTCGTAGGTTTTTTTTCTGTTTTGTTTTTGCTTGTTGCTGGGCTGCTTTTTGTTGTTCTGCTTTTTTGCTTGTTTCCTGAAAGCTCTTATTGCCCAGCCAGACACTTAAGGTTCTGGAATCAAACAAGACTAGGTTAGATAGCCCTTCAAAGTGAGGGTGAAGAAATTGTAGCAGTGGGTCCTGAAGCAGAAAGAATTAAGAGCAGAATATATTTTCATCTGTTCTAACAGGAAAGCTTGAGGAGGGAAGCAGAATGTACCCTATGCGTGCTGCCAATTTTCAGATCAGTAGTCCATGGTGGAAATAGACTGCTGTTTGCTTCAAAGATTCTGCTGAGGTTTCCATACTGAGAAACTATTTTGTAATTCATATGTAAGAGAGGCTTTTTGCTGTATGATGAGGGTATTTACCTCAGTGCTACGTCTTTTTCTCCTTTTACCCCAGAAAAGAAGTACTCATACAGAAAAGAAGTATATGCTTTAGGTAGATCTTTTCCAACCTTCTTTTAAAAATTAATTTGTTACTGTTTTTGTGTTGTTTTGTGTTTTAACTTTTTATTATCAGTATGGAATGTGCAACTCCAGGTTGTGTCTTTGTGTGTTGCTTTTTGTTCTCTTTGTTTATTTTTTTTATCATGGTAAAGTTTATTTGCATTCATCCAAGCATTACATACAACAAAAATTACTTAGACCTGCAAGGCTGCCAGTGAAAGCCTCTGAGCTTTATGAATGTGCAATAGAACACAAGCTTTCTCTACTTTGTTCCTTCTTTTTTTCATCACCTGCTGCTTTCCAGCCCTTTATAGTCTCTCAGAGTCTCATATTGCTATAGTTTGTGTTTAGCCTTTTTCATTTACAGTGAGTTGATCGTTCTTCTGAAGCCATTGTGTATTTGTTTTGTTTCCTGTCTCCTGTTTTAGTTTGCTGTTACTACTTTTTTTTTTTTTTTTTTTCTTTTCTTTCCTTTCTGCATCCACTTTCCTTGCTAACTGTGTTGGTCGAGGTTGGAGGGGAGTATAATACAACTTAGTTGTGCCACTGAAACTGTTGGTGCTAATTCTTCAGGCTTTTTCCTACATAAAGGAGCTAGCAGGATGAAAGCTGAATACTGAATAGCTGGGACAACTCTTAACTGCAGTCTTCCAGCTCCTAGTTTTTCTAGCTGTGTTGTTGTAGAAAGTGTTATTTCTTCAAAGCATTGGAATGCTTTTACTTGAAAGAAATTAAGTTTTTGTACCTATACAGGAAACCTGTATGGACTGTCTACTGTTAAAAACAGTAGAAGTTTGTTTACATATTTTCATTTCTACCTTCCAAGGGGAGGTTTTTCCTCCCTTAGATATGGGAGAAGAAATAAGTGCTTAAGAGCCTCTGTTGGGGGGGAAAAAAAAACCGAACTGCTTTTGATAGGAGTAAAATATGATACTCACATTCTTGTTCTTTCTTTTATCAGTGATTCTGATAGTGGTATCAGTCTGCACAGCAACTGGTGCTTGGAACTGGTTAATAGACCCAGAGACACAAAAGGTAAAGGTTGTGCTAGTCCTGTATCCAGTCTGCGTCATAGGCTGGTGTTGCAGTTAAGTGCTGTAGTATCTTGAAAGTCAAAAGGCTAAAGATTGTTCTCTCAAGGATCTCAGAGATCACTTCTGGCTTTCAAGCCATCTGGACTAGTTCTGTACTATGTCCTCGCACAATGGCAAAATACTGCCATTTAAGGTGTGTCTAAAGAATTGTCCACTAAGAGCAGTTTTTAATTCGGTGAACTGGACAGCAGCTTTCTGTCTGTGTGTAGCAAGTATATGCTAAAACTAATGAGATTTATTTCCTAGGTGTCGTTTTTCACATCACTTTGGAATCACCCGTTTTTCACAATTAGCTGTATTACTCTAATAGGCTTGTTCTTTGCTGGAATACATAAAAGAGTGGTGGCACCATCAATGTATCCTTTGATTGTGTTTTTTCAAGTGAGGTACTTTAGTCATTAGTTAGTGTATTGGTGTATGCTACTGCTGTGTCTTCAGTGAGCTGTTAGTGCACAAATGCTGGCTGCTTTCCTTGACGCAGTGCACACAGTATAGCAGCTCGATGTCGAACTGTTTTGGCAGAATATAACATGTCCTGTGATGATGTAAGTGTTAGTGGTTCATTCTCTACACATTATTTTTTTTTTCAAGATGCAAATATTTCAGAAATAAATGTGAAGCATTGTATTTTTCTGAGCAGCACTTATATGCACCTTATGAAATTGTGTAGATGCGTGCAAAACTGCAATATAGGATATTTAGTGTTGTTTCGTTTGTCATTTTGAACTTAGCCTGTGAAACTGAAGTGCAGTTAGGCTCAGCATTCAAGGTCTTAACTTTTTCATTGTTTTCTGTCTTGCAGACTGGAAAATTAATTTTGAAACCTAGGCCTCATGTTCAATAAGGGCTGTCTTCCTTCAGTTTTTTCCACTGCCATGGAAACCAAAAATGACCTTTTTTTTTTTTAAGGTAGTATGACAGCAAAAAAAAACCCACCACCACCAAACAGGACTGGTTGTCACTGCCTAGTAATGAAAGTCTTATACAGTTGACAGTGAAAGTGTGCAATATTACTTTCTTGACTATTTATCCAAATTCTTTGTTATCATATCAGTGCTTTTGCTACTTCTGATTACCTCTTTTCAGTATTAATGTCACTTTTTTACTTCAGCTAGAAGAGAACATCCAGGCAAAGTATGTGAATTGGTTATGGAGTTGAACTCGAAAACCAAACCTCATTTGTGTTGTGTATTTGTAAGCTGTTGTAAATAGCAGAGTAACACCAGTGTTCAGGACAAAAATAATCGCTGTTTGAATTTTGTTGTCTCATGAACAGTATTGAAAAGAACACATGCCATTCCTGGGATGTTTTATTAGCACACTTACTCATTACAGCTGTCCTCATCTGGTCGCTGTTTCTGGAACTGGTTAAGAGACTTGCAGAAATACTGTCTGTGCTGGAGAGAACTGGTCTTAATATTTAAGAACTATGTTGAGGATCGCATTTGTCAAATTGCCTGTGTATATATGTACAGTGCACCAGCCACTTTCCTCGTGCTCACCTGTAGCTCACTGATCTGGTTCACAGCACTGCTATTTTAAGAAGACTTTAATCTTTTAAATATTGTCTTAAATATGCTTGCATCTTCCTGATTGTAAGACTGTACTGTATCTTGATTCACAAGACCACACTGAGTGGATTTTAGGCTGTGATTAGTCTGAATATGAAACTAGGATTGCAAATGTGTAACTTCAGATTTGTTGAAGAAAACAAACAGTGCCACAATACAAAAACAACGTGCTATTCCAAGTGTTAAAAGCAGGGTGTGGATGTTACCTGCGTAACTTTCTGGATAGCTCAACCGGCAAGGAATTTTAAGAGCTGAAGTTGTTTCAGGTGCCTTTTAAATTCCCAAGCTCTCAGTTGACTAAAACTGCACAGCTGCTGCAGCTTCTGTAGACCTACCTGCGGGCTGGGCTGGTTGAGGCAGCCTATGGACAGACTGACCGTTAGGGCATCAACATCGGTCCTCTGCGATCCTTCCGGCAGTTCTTCCGCCCGTCCATCGTTTTTAACCGTTGTATATTTTGTAGGTAAACGTGTATAAAATAAACGCTTTGTATAAACGGACGTTATCTTCTTTGTACCGCGCAAGCGCAGATCTGGAGAGGACGGAGCAGCACAACTCGCGGCTGCCGTCTGTTGCTGCCGGGCGGATCGTTTCCGTGGGCACGCAGCGCGTTCCGGGCCGCGGGTCCGGCCGCTCCCATCGGAGGCGGCTCCCGGGCCGCGCTGCGCCTGCGCCGCGTGTCACACGTGGGTGCGCCGGCGCCGAGCGGCGCGGTGCCGCGGAGCCATGGGCAAGAGCCGCGCGCGGCGGTTCCGGAGGGTCCCCTTCTCCCCGACCGGCCACGAGCCGCGCCGCGAGGTGGAGGGCGGCCCCGAGGAGGAGCCGGCGGCCGAGCTGTTGCAGAAGGTGCGAGCGGCGGGCGGCCCCGGGCCGGAAGGGCAGCGGAGGCCGCGCTCGGGCGTGCGGAGCGGGGGGCGGTGGGGGGAGGAAGGGAGGGAAGGAGGCGAGGGCTCGGCGCTGCCCGCCGCCGTCAAGCCGAGGGCCCGGTGTCTCCCGGCTGCCCGGGGCTGAGCCGCCCGCTGCCGGCCCTGCCCCGCACGCGGCCGGGGAAGGCGGCCCGGCCCTGCCGGTGTTCCGTGCCCTGCCCTGTGCGCGACTGCTGTCTGTCTGTCTGTCTGTCTGTTTGCCCGGCCGGCATCGAGACGCGGTGCTGGGGTCAGCTGATCGTCCACCACTCATTAGTTTTGGATTGAAGCGTTACAGATGGAAAGTGTAGTTGGAACCTTCTTGTGTGGATTGCTTTAGAATTGGAAGTAAAAGCCTACTTTCCTTTAGGTAAACAAGTCTCTTTGTTCACTTCACCCAAGTGACCAATTGAGCAAAGTGCTGCTTGATTATTTTTCTGGACTGACTTATCCACTATTTAAAAAAAAGTGCACTGATACACCCATGCCAGGGTGAGGGAGCTGAGAGATCCCATGGGTTTTGGTGAGGGATTGCACTGCTTTTCCACGCTGCTGTTTGGCAGGTGTTATCTTCTCTGTTGCATCTCAGCCATTGCTGTGTCCCTTGCAGCCACTCTGTCATTCCCATGGAGTGCAGCCCTGACACCCACCTGGCAGCAGGGCTGTGGCACAGAGCAGAGCTACTCCAGTTGTCCCAAGGCAGATATCTCTGGCCTAATGCACTTGTGTAGCTTTGGATTCTTCAGTTTTTCTTTGTGGTGTCATTTTTTACAGCATTGTTTTTGCCAATTCCACCCCCCCACATTTCTGCATGTGTTTTTAGCAACATAAATTAGAGGTCCCACTGGTGCCAGCTGGCATCAGGTCCATGCCTGAGCTGCACCATCTCATTACACACCTGGAACAGGGATTGTCTGCTCGTAGAGATGACCTCATAACTCAGGCAGAGATTTATAAACTCGCTCAGGAGCTGAAAGCCCTCGGTTCTCCTCAGAACTGTAATCTGCAGTCAAAAGGCCGCATCCGCACGATACAGACCAGCTGTGTGCCTGCGCCCCTGACTCTGTGTCTCCGCAGCTGCAGCATCCCAGCGCCGAGGTGAGGGAGTACGCCTGTGCCAGCATCTCACGGCTGCTGCAGCAGCAGCACGTCATCCCAGCCTTCCTGCAGAGGGATGTCGTCCGCTGCCTGGGCCCCATGCTGCTGGACCACAGCTTGGCTGTGCGTGAGACGGCGGCGGGTGCCCTCCGGTAAGCTGTGGTCAGCGTTCGGCTCTATAGTGAGGGACTCCTGGTGTGGTAAAAAAAAATATTGTTATGAAATGTTTCTAGAAAGTCTTCTATCTGATCCAAACAAATTTATTTTTTCCTAGAAATCTGAGTGCTTGCGGAGGATTTGAAGTCTGTGATGACATGGTGACCCAGGACGTCATGACACCCCTTGTGGCACTTCTCAAAGAGGTGTGTTTATTCTTCGTCTGTTTTTAAACTGATCTAGCCCTTTACATATCTTCCTTTCCAAAGTAGTTCCAGTTTTTATAGCGTTTTTAAGATAGATACTTGCGAGAAGTTTTTAAGAGTGTTTCAGTAGATCTAATAGCCTCTCCTTATCTTTAGGAGTGTTAACTGCTGTACGTTTTGAGTATCTCTCACGTGATACAGAATACATTGCTTTTTCATCATTAGGATTTGTTAGTAAACATACACTACTACAACTCTTGATATACGTAAACCTAAAACACTACAAAATTATGTTCTTCCTCAGCTGGCAATTTGGGTCCGTGGTAAGGTGTGTTGCCTGGGTTGGTTTTTGCTTGTGCAGGCTGGAGATTTGGGGTCAGGAATGACATTTAAGAGTAGTCTGTTCTGTCTGTCAGGATATTTTGCACGTCTTTATTGTAGCGAGCTTTCTTGGTGAACAGTTTTATCTTAATGAAAGCTTAGATTAGAGTTGAGTAGTTACTTCTTTTGTAAAACAGTGCGTACTGAGCACTGTTCTTTGGTCCAGGTTTGCAGTTTGGAAACTGCATTGGGTTCTGTCAGCTGCTGTCTTTGTATGAGCAACTTTGAGCAGTACCATCATTTTCTGTATGTTTTCTGTGTATTTTAAATACGAATAATAGTGTTACTGTAGAGCACAGCAAGATATATAGTTGAATAAGTCCTTGTGGTTAGAACTGCTGAAAATTGCATATAAATTCTACTGGCAAGAAACAGCTTTTCAGGTTCTAAAATTGTTAAGTATTTCTTTATTAAAAAAAAAAAAAAAAGTGTTCCTGAAGTCTGAATACAAAGCTAGTACTGTAGGAGTCTGTTTCTACAGGAGAAAACAAATCAATCATTCAATCCCACTGTGACCTAGTGAAAAGAAAACTAGTCAGGTTTTCTGATATTAAACACTTGATGAGAGATTTCTCAATTCCCTCTGCTTTGAACATTTTAAGTCTTGGCTTTTCTCTTGGCTTGTTTTCCAACTTCATTTTACTTATTTGATTGTAGTGTAGCAATGGACTAGATGCTAACCAGCTCTCCCCGAAGAAACGCAGAGAGATGAACAAAAATTACATTGAAGATATAGCCAACGAGGCTATCAACTTGCTGTGGAATGTGTGGTGAGTTCTGCATTAGTACTGGCCTCTTAGAAAAGCTAAATGAAATTGCTGCTGAAAGAGCACAGTGGCTGAGGCAGAAAGGAAGCTGCTGTCCTTGCATGAGCAGCTGTGTTCAGTTGCCCACCTGATTTCTGCCTGTAGCTCCTGCATGTGACTTACTATGTCATATGGCGGGTCCACATCTGAAATACAAAAGTAATCTATGAGAGAAGATCAACTTGTAAGTGAAGGATTTTAAAAATACATGAAGGTGGTCATTAGTTTCTTTCCATCGATCATCCTTAGTTGGGATGTTGTTTTCTGAATGTGTTCTGTCATAGGCTCTGTGAAGACACTTGTACAGTTTGAGTTGGGTGGTGCTGCGTGCAGCCTTGTCAGTGCCTGCTGTAATACAGGGGGCAGATGTTTGAGCTTTGGTTTGCTTTTCTTACAGCTTACTCCCTCTGCAGGTCTTCCCAAAAGTTAGTATTAAGTGTTGGAACAAACTGTCCTGTAATGACTGAAGCACTAGTAGATCTGCATAATTATGTGAGAAAAGAATATGAGTAGCTCAGTTAGTAATTGGCACTGGAACCACTAAATAAATGGAGAGTAAATGCATATTTAAATGATGCAAAACTCTTCTGAAAGTTCTCCTTGAATTTTATTTTCTCTTCATTTTGTAACAGCTGCACATTTCTGGTCCATAGAGAATTTTGTTTTGTACAATGCAGTATTGCAAAGGAGTTCCCTGTCTGTCTGATTGGACGCTGACTTGAGGCCTTATCTGTAAAGTGTGTTTTTAAGGGGTTGAAAGCAGTGCAGGAACTGCTTGTTCAGCACCTTGCATGGACTATGTGGACAATTTTTAGTGTTCTTTTTTTTAATGACAGCTTTTGTACACACCAGTGCTTTGGAAGAGGAACTGCAGTCATTAAGTGTGCTCTAAATTCCTTCTGTGTGTATTTGAACCCTGTGGCTCTGACCATGAACTGCTGGCATCACTTCTGATCAAACTGGGGCTGGCTTTGATGCCGAGACAGTATTTTCACAAGTGGATTTCTGAAGAGCACTGTAGGTAGTTAGGTCCTGTGCCTTTTTTAGTTAGAATTTGTCTTGTATTAATATTTTAGTTGAAAAATTGAAGTAGCTGTGAAAACTTGAAGAGAGATGAATTCCACAGTTGATAACAGAAACAAATTTAACACTGTTTTGGTGTACCTTTCTGGATGTTGGGCAGTGGTCATTTTGCGGAGTAAATGACTGCAGTGATAGGAGAGGCAGCAGCCCAGTGTCTGTTGGGATGTGAGAGTGAAGTCATCCACGTGGGCTGGCGGAGGGCCCATGGCTGTGTGCTGCCTGTTGTGCTCAGGCTGGCTCTGCTCACAGAAGTTTGCACTTGGCCTGATAAACTCCCGAATAATGTGCGTGAGGAAGCAGCTGACACAGAGCAGCTTTCCTCAGAGGTATCCCGGGTATCCCAGCCCCTTTTTCTGTGTTTTGTAGGGTTGGCCATAACCGTGATGAGCTCTTTGGCTAATATGTCATTCTTAAGTAGGTCTTAAAACTATAAATGTGAGAAATACCAAGTATGTGTTGCTTAAAATTTTGTTAGAATAACTTTCCCCTGGGAAAAGTGTTTTATGGATCTTTTTTTTTATGCATTAGTGAATGCAACAGTACAGCAGTATCCATATTCAATAAAGAAGGGTGTCTGGAGGCTGTGCTACATTACATTAAGAAATTTTCCACAAATGTGGATCTGGCTATTTCAGTAGGTAAGTTGTAAAAAGAGGAGATGGGGTCTAAAGATTTGTTTTTTTTTCTTTACTGTCTGAATGTAACACTGCATAATGCACCTGCCTTAGTGTTGCTTAAACTGCACAGCGGATATAAGACTTTGAATTCCTTTCTGAACAATATAGTGTTCAGAAATCCAAAAGGGGAATGGAGCCTTGGTGGTTACATGGGAGGAAAAGGTCTGTGGAAAGAAAGTGCTTGAGGGAGGGTGTCTTTTTTTTTTTTCCCAATAGATCAAAGTATATGATCCATCTGAAAATAAAACAAAAAAATCAAGTGGCTCCTATCACTGTGAATGCATTTTTATTAGTAGTATTGTAATTATGGTCTTATAATGGTCTTATATAGTCTCAATGGTGTCTGTGCTTGCAGCACTTTTTTTTTTTTTTGTATTTTCCTTAATCAGTATACGGTGCAGAAATTGAATTTCATGTAGCTGAAATTGATTCAAGTTCTGTGTCTGACAGCACTGTCCTCACTGCCCTACCTGCAGCATGTTTGCTGCAGTATGTCTGTTAACCTCAGCCACAAATTGTGAAGGATGGTGTCATGCTGCTACAGTATGAAGCTTCATCGTGTATTTTTCCCCTGTGTTTAATTATTCTAACTTTCGGGAGTGCAGTGCTTTCTTGTTTGGAGACTGAAATTTACTATTGGATTTGTTAATTAATTATTGCTTTTTTCCTTTGCTGCAGCAAATTGCTTACAGGCAGTGACAGAAGATAATCCAGATCTCCTTTCTTCATTCAATGCTCCTGTGCAGCAAGTCTTGGAAACAGTGATGCTGTGTCCAGAGAGCACAATGAAGCACATCCTTTTGAGAACACTGATAGCAGGTAGAGTGTCTGGGGCATTCCTTCTGTTTTGGGTGGCACAAAAGGTAAAGGAGGGTGGGAGAGCCGGAAGGTTCTTCTCCTCACCTTCACATCCACTTGTGATGATGTCCTGACATTAGCTGTTAAGCACTGCTTGCATAGTTGGTTCATGAAGTTAAGTCTTCCTTTTAGGATTGTGTTTTGCGGCGTACTGAAGTGAAACGTAGACCCAAATGTCTGTAAAGAATCATCTCAAATGCTTGATTCTGAATTTGTCACTGTGATCATCCATTTTAAATGTTCGTTTGGTTTTCACAAGTCAAATGAGTCAGTAATAAGTAGTACAGGAATTGTTTTGATCTTACCTCAAGTGTGGGGTTTTTTTTACCTCAGATTTTCTGCCTTGTTCTCTCTGCCTCAACTGCTCAACCACGGTGACTTTTAGTACTGGAGTGCAATAAATGAGTTTAATTTTGAGAATCCTCCGAAAATAATTATCTTGTGGATTTTAATTTTTTTTTCCTAAAGGTAAAAGTATCAACATAACTCCTTATAAATACTACGTGTGTTCTTACATACTGGAATTTCCCTGAGCTTGAGGCGTGAGTATCGGGCAGTATTACATAGCAGTGTATGGAATGCTAAAAAGAAAAACACAGATCTATGGAGAAAAGACTTGTGGACTCATACAGAAATACAAGCCATAAGTATTGTAACTCATGGAAGGCTGTGTCTTCACAAAATGTCTTACAGAGCTGGGATTTGACAATTTAATGCATTTTTATGTTTCAACTATTTCATGTATAGGCACCATCTGGAATATCAAGGAAACCATTCCACAAGGCAGCCTGGGAAACATGGTTAATGCAATCCTGAAGATTTTCTCAGAATCATTAGCAGTAGATGCTGGTGAAACAATTATTCGTATGAATGAAGCTGAAAAAAACAGATTAAAACCTGCTGCAGAGGCAGAAACTGAGGAAAACATGATTGACATTACAGACAACTGTGCTATAAGTGAAGATGATGGCATGGAAGAAATATCTAAAGGAAAAGGCAGTGGAGAACATGACATCTCAGACCTGCTTCCAGTAAGTGTGGCTGGCTGGCTCCGGGAGCTTTGTGTGTTTGAATGGCTGTTGCTGTCTAGTGTTTGCCAGAGTAACTAACTGCTACAGTCACTAACCTCAACTCCCAAATGGCTTGTCTGTTTTAGCTAAGACTTCAGAGCTGAGCATGGAGAATTTCAGCACAAGTTGTTCAAATGTGGTCAAGTTGAGCAACACATAAGGAAAGCACATTTCCATTGTGTCGGCTAGTGGGAAGTGTAGGCTTATCTGACTTTTACCTCTAGCTAGTGCAGGAAGTCCTGAGCCCTGCGTAAGGTGAGTGTGATGTTTAATGGCTTTAAGCATTCAGTGGAGATTGCAGAGAGATAACAAATGCCTTCACTGTTCTGTGTGTGAAAAATAAAATAGAAATAAATATGTCTGCCAGGACTTTAGGTGACATCTTAGTAATCTTTTCTGTTACAACTTTAGTTCAGATGACATTTTTAAAAGTAAAATTTGATCCCTAATAGAGATGGTCATTTGAAATATCTGCCAGAGTGATGATAGGTAGATAGATCTTAATGTTTTCTAGAAGTTTTGCTGAGGGGTGAGAAGAGGAATAGCTGGGTTGTATTTTTCACCAACAGTCTAGATGCTTTAAATTGCAGTGAAATGTTGTTTTCCAAAATTAAATTTTGCATCTCTTTTTTCTTTAGTCTGATAAATGGGAACTGAAAGAAGTGACAGCCTTACTGATGGCTCAGCAGACTGCTCTGGAAATCATTGTTAATATGTGCTGCAGTGAAGGTTTGTAGGAATCTCTCCCTCCATTGCAACTGGGATAAGTCATATTTAGTTTGCCATTTGGTGATCTTAGTCTTTACGGTGAATTTGCATAGAATTGTCATTCCTGCCTGATGCCCTCATCTGGTTGAGAATCACAATAATTAATTCTATTACTTATTTAAGTATTTTTCTCATTTAAATAACTTCTTACACATTTTTGCATGTTACTGCACATACCGTATGACTTAAAGGAGAAGGCTTTGTTCTGAGTGCTTGTGGCAAAGATATATTTCCTAAAACAGTCCTGCAACCAATTCTTTGTTCAGATAGAGTGCAGGTAACAGTCAGAGTGTTAATCTGATACAATATTGAGGTGAATCCTGTTACAGGAATGGGGTATCTACTTTTTTTTAAGGAGAGAATTCTTCTAGTTTTGACTGAATTACTGAACATCTTACATTTAGGTACTGCTTGTGTTGCAGAAGAAGTAGACATGGCTTTTCATGAAACTCTAGCAGCAGCAGTGCAGATGTAGACTGTTGAGAGCTCTGCCTTGATGAGCTTTTTTTTTTTTTTTTTTAAGAAAAATGCTGGAGGGGGGTAGGAAAAAGAAATAGGATATCTTTTTTTGAACTCTGATAATCAACATGTTGATGGCTTTTCTCCAAATCCATGAGGAGACAAATAAGTGATTCACAAATTCTGTTTAAAAACAAAAGAAACTGTGCATTTTAGTCACTAACACAATTTGTGAGGCTGATGCAAAAGTAATCATATAGGAGGTAACTTTGTAGGTAAATCTTTTCACATCCTAATAAAATCCACAGTAATACCCAGGTATTCGCACTGGGGATTTTTTTTCTCTTATGGCAGAAGGAAATTCTTCACCTCATATGTGAAGCTTTTTTCATAACTGTGTTTCTTATCTAATGAGCTGTAATTCATAAGCTCTCCCCTTTAATTGGAAAATCTCTTGTGGGTAAGCTGCATATTCTACCTTTCGCTCAGTGTAACGTAAGGTTGACTGTGTTGCATTTCACTGCAGTACTTCACTCATACATGGGCAGACAAAATTGTAGTCAGTAGAAATTAAGAGGAATCCAGAGACAGCTGTTGGTTTAATTTTCAAGTTATTTGATGACTAAAATAGCTTTTGCCATTAAGCTGACTCGGTGAAAACACAAAGTTTGCCACACAACTAAGGGAAATAACCAAGGCTGGCAAATAGATGTTTTTTTAACTGTTTACTGGCTGGCATTTGGGAGGAGAAGCAGTACTCTCATCCTTAGCAGGCATGGAGGAATCAGTCAGGAATCAGCTCTGTTGTCCAAAGTTCACAGGTTGTCAGCCCTAGTTAGGATAGGATTGCCATCGGAAGTGCTCCTGTATTTCCAAGAACATTACAAGAAACCTGATCTTAGCTGTGAGCTGATCCAGTTTCTGCTCTCTGAGCTGTGATACCGCTGCTGTTTTTGTTGCTGAACTGCTAGGTCAGCTAGTACAGTGGTCATTTAAGTTTCAGAGATTTTTTTCTTTCTTTGCTTTAAGATGCTGCTTCTAAAAAAAAAAAAAAAAAAAAACCAACAAAAAACTACTTCCATCTGCAAGAAACGTATTGAAAAGGAGGTGTCAGCTTTATTTGCATGTTTGCTCTTGCACTGGGGCAGGGCCTTGTTGGTAGAACATGAAAGATGACGTGTTTTCTCATGCAGAAGCTAGTAACACCAGTGCATCGTAGGGGTAGAATTAATTGGGTGTTACCATAAGCAAAAGATTTGACCATGTGATCAGGTGGTCACAGCCTAACGAGTTACTTTGCATCATGTAAACAGTAATCATCACCTTTTAAATAAAGTCTTAGAAGTTACTGAATGCAGGTGGTCAGTGCAGGTGAAATACAATAAGAGAGTAAATGAATGTATTTTAAGATGAATGACTTTACCTTTTGCCACAGAAGAAGTGCATGGCTATCACACTAGTCTCTGTAGGAAGTAGATGACACATTAATCTTTTGTCAGACAAAACTACATGGAGGTAGATATTAATATGTATAATTTTGTCACATTAGTTAAATATCCTGACCTTTTAACAGAGGCAGAAATTTCATCCCTCAGTGAGGTGTATCATTCCTACTTGTAGACTTAGAATTTGTGTAAAAACCAATTGTGCACCAGTTAAAATGTAACCAGATCTGAAACATTAGATAGCTTACTGTAAATCCTGTGGATGTAGGAATATCAGTTTAAATGTAGGTGATGGACTTGTGCTCATCAGGCCAAGGCAACTTTTTGCCACGGACACGTTATTTACTTTGTTGAAGCTGTGCTCATTTATATCCTTACTTCAATACCTCCCCCCACAGCTGTCCCCACAGAAAATATCAACCCAGTTTAATGTATATATTTATACTTTTAATTTACTTAACATATGTTGCCTGAAAAAGCTGTCAAAGGTAATTTAGATTGCTTTGGCTGGCTTTGTTGTCATGATTTCCTTTTCACTAGCTTTCTGTGAAAACAGCAGCACCTTCATCCAACCCCATTAGTGCCCAGTTAGAAGAGGTCTCTCTGTGACTTCAGCATTCTTAGACAAAATAGTTGCCTTAATCTGATTATGGGTATTGAACAGGTTAAACAAATGCGTTTGCATGCTTGAATCTATCTCAAAAAGCAAATTGGTACAGTCCAAGTTAAAATCTTAGAAAATGGTTAATATTTCTCAAGAAATCCTTCTTTTATGCCTATCTGATATCTTTAAGTAAAGCATAGTTAATACCAGAGGATGAGGTGTCTGTGTTTGGAGAATCTGTTTCATAAGAGTACATGTTCTGTGAGTGAATATAAAATAAGTAATTTTTTTAGGGTGACAGTTTAAACAAAAGTGGTACTACATTTGTAACTGTGGCTTAATGGTTCTTGGGTTATGTGGGTTTCATTAGGGCACTGGAACTAAAGACTTAAACCAAGAGCTGGAGCCAGGTATAATTCAGTAGTGGGGTCACATTTACAATTTTTTTTCTGTTTTCAGATCCCTCTGATGATGAGTGGGAAGAGCTCTCCAGCAGTGATGAAAGTGACCTGTTTATGGAAAATTCATACAGTGAGGGCAGTGGGCTGCTGATGTCACCTCTGTGCCTCTCTGCTGAGGTTCACTCGGCATTTCTGAACAACCTCATTCCAAAGAAGGTATTTTCTTTTGTTTCCAACATGTGCTACATTCTCTCATTTGTGTACAATTTATATCCTAAGTTAGGCAAACAAATCTCTCCACTCCACCTGCAGAAGATGAAATTTATTTAAAGACAGTTTAGCTTTTTTGTTGTTATTTTGGTTTTTGTTTTCTCCTAGAGATGTAGTAGCATCTCATGGGTTGTCTTTGCCTAAATAACGTAAGTTGGAATAGAAGATTCTTATGTTTCAGAACCCTTGTGCTTTGTTGTTTCTTGTTTGGTTTTTGGCCATTTGGTTGTGTTATAATTAATTTGGCTTTTTCAAAATACAAAGGTTATTTCTTGATTTGGTTGTGAAAGAGATGACCTGCAAAAAGAAAGGGAAGCTTGACTAGAAGCTTGGCTGCCAAATGTCCATGTTAGCTGAAGGAACTGGAAGTAACCTGTGTGAATGACAGTAGTCAGCACAGAAAAAATGCACGTTCCTCTTTTACCCTATTTAATACATGGTGGAAGTACAATATCTGATGCTGACAAAAATTAAATTGTTCTTGTTCCAGAATTGTTTTGGTCACTACTATATAGGGTTGTAAATATAAAATTCCTGATCTCAACCCAATTATTAGTGTGATTCAGCATTCACTTGAGGTAAAAACTTTCTGGGCTTTTTGTACTCAGTAGCAGGCAGTGTAAGCTTCATGTTAAGGTCTTTTAAATTTGCAGCTATCTGAGAATTCTGTAACAGAGTTTGTGAGAAGAGAGATTTTAAAAAATGAAAAAGAATAGTAGAGATCTAGAAAATCACCTGATGCACAGTAGAGTTAGATACTTAAGAAAAGCTGTGCTAAACCTGTGTTTCATTGCTCCATTTTTGAGTGATTGAGGAAGATTCTAACATTTTTAGCATGTGAGACTTTGTTACCTTCAAAGCTTTGAGGACAGTCAAGTATGAAATGCATTTACTTGAGGTATCTGTTTGTCATTAAGCTAAAAATGCAATCTTCCCATCCCCATGTTTTGGAGAAGAAAAACAAAAGCTTTCTTGCTAAACCTTTCTTTTTCCCTTCCCCAGATTCTTGAAAAAACTGCTTTTCCGAACAGTGTTGCTCTAGACATCTGTATGCACAATCCGTCTTGGAAACCATTAATTAAAAAGTAGGAATTTCATTGTCTCTCTTACTACTTTCCATATATACTCAGTTTTAGAGCTCTTAGAAGGACTGTTCATCTTTGGGTTACTTGTAAGATCTGGAAAATGGCAGATCTGATGCTTCATTTTCATGAAGAGATGCAGATCTTTGGGTAAACCACACACCAGTTCACATCTTTACTTAATTCGAGAGCCTTCTCTGTATTTCTGCATTTATTTACAAAGATCTGCTAAGTGCACTCTTTGTTTTCGTTTCAGACTGAACACAGTGCAGTGTAGAGCTTTAACCTGTCTTCATAGCGTTTTGTTGGTGTCAGATGTGGATTGCCTTGGAGGAGCCTCAGCACTTCAGTCATTTGCACAACATCTCTCACAGCTGATCTTTTCTAAAACAGGTAAGGTGTTTAGAGGCTTGCCGGCCTGTCATATAGGTCTAAGGTAGCCACTATGCATGTTAGGCTTTATTGCCATTTTATTAATAATTGTATTCTATTAATCTTTCGAAATAAGGATAGTGAGTATCAGAAACATGCTGACAGAGCAGTGTACGGTGGCATAGTGTGTTTACTCAGATTGAATCTTGAGCAATTACACTTCTAATGCAAGACTGTATTACGTCTATGTGTGCAAGAAGAAAGTCACTAAGTTAGCAGATGAATCTTCCCTTGCTGTGAGACCAAAACTGTTTGCTTGAATATATTAGTGATAATAGCAGTTTTTCATCAATCAGCTATATCATCAGAAAGATGGGACCTTTTCCCTTTAAATGTGGAAACGCTTATGAGAGGGAGTCTGTCGCATCATTTTTTCTAGGAATTTTTTGAAATAATGGTAAAAGTGGCTGTTGCAAAGATCTTCAGAATGCATGTGCATACTGCAGTAGGAAAGATGGCAGCCTTCTTGTCTCCAGGACATGGATTATGCATGTGATTGTACAGCTTTATTGAAAACATTTCTATAGTAAGGAAATGTGCAAATGTGCATAAGATAACTACTTCGTGTTATGATGATGGTTCAGTTTGAATGGAGAAGTCAATAAACTGGATAATTTAATTTTTCTAAAAATGATACTGGTTTCGAATATCAAATATACCCTGGTGAACACTATCATGCATCCACTGTAATTCGTCCAAGACACGTTATTTCATAGAGATACTGTGATGGTTTCCCTACAGATCTGCTAGTATCCATAATGGATGGCCTAGTGCAGGTACATGGCAGTTAGCATTTCCAGCTACCTCTTGCAATCCCTTAGATCAGATCATAGTCATTCAAATAGTACTGCTGGACCACTTATTATATGATTTTTACTAATAGTAGATAAGCTGAACCAAGACTTTAAAAAAAACAGCTGGTTCCAACTCAGTGATCTGGTTCCCTGGTAAGCTGCTTCATTCAAACTGTTCTAATGTGTTTTTAAGGTCAGTGATATGGCTCATCAGTAAATCAGAGATATTCTTAGAGACTGGAGGAACCTGCCAGATCTCAAAACTGACAGAAAATGTATTTCCTAAGATGGATCTGAAGTCTAGCATATGCATAGCTTTGTCATTTCTTGTCTTTTAAAAGCTTGAGAGGATCGGTTTTCCTCCCTTCCTTCAAGTGACTTCATTTGTAACCACAAATATGGTGCATGCAGTCCTTATTTGTTGTGTAGTTTGACGCTGCATTGTTGCTTGAGGATGCATCTGCCTGCAAAACACACTTTTTTTTTTTAAATGTCATATTAAAATATTTTTAAATGTCATATTAAAAGCATGTGATATGATTGTAGTGCTTGAAAAAAACAAAATGCAAGAAATGAAAATAAATGTGAAAACATAAGCAAGATTTTCATATTATACTTTGGAATAGTCAGGAAGTTCTTAAGTGAAACTGGAGAAATGACAAGCTGAAGACAGAGGGTCTGCAATTAGTTTAAATATTTTGCTAGTAATTAAATGCAAACTAGTGGAAACTGTTAGAGCTGATAAGTCACCAGGTGTTTAGAAGGAATTTTGTGGTTTACAGGTTGAAGAAAGAAAATAAAGATCGAGTTGCTTAGGTGGGAGAGGTGGAGATGTGTATTAAGTTAGCAAGAGTTTCTGCTTCTGGAATAGTCCAGAAAATTGCAACACCTTAAAGAAAAAATAAAAAGCTTTGAAGAATGCAGAATGTGCACTGAAGGTGATGGCTCCTACTGATGAATTTGTAGTTAACAGGAATAATGCACTGTTTGATTTGTACGTTTCTGAAAGGTTGTTAAACCATTGGAAAGCATGCTCTTTACATGAGTTGGAAAGAGCCCAATGTTCTGAGTGTCTAAAATAGCCTATTTAGAAGAAAGGAGTTAAAGAACTCAGTCAGCTTCTGTAATTTTCTCAGCTCCTGTAATATGGCCACATGATTTTCAAGCTTCTATTCTGACTGTGGTGTCAGAACAGTCTTAACAAGCGTCTTAACCAGGATGTCCTGAAACACTTTTGCACCTGCAGTGTATGGATGACACCAAGCTGTGTGGTGCAGTTGATCTGCCCAAGGCATGGGATGCCATCAGAGAAACCTGGACACACTCCAGCAGTGGGTCCAAGTAAACCCCATGAGGTTCAACAAATTCTTGCACCTGAGTCATGGCAACCCCTGCTATCAGTGCATGCTGGAAGGTGTAAGGGTGGAACACAGCCCTGCAGAAAAGGACTTGGGTGGATGTCAAGCTGGACATGAGCCAGCAATGTTCTCTCACAAGCCAGAAAGCCAACTGTATCCTGACTGCATCAGAAGAAAAGTGGCCAGCAGGGCAAGGGAGGTGATCCTGCCCCTCTGTTCTGCACAAGTTTTAGATTGGATACAAGAAAAATGTTTTTAAGAAAAGAGTAGTGAAGATTGGCAAAGGTGTCCAGGGAAGTGGTGGATATTCCACCTCTGGAGACACTCAGGGTCAGAATGGATGGGGCTCTGAGCACCTCATGGAGCTGTAGGTATCCGTGTTCATTGCAGGGGAGTTGGACTAGATGGCCTTTAAGGATCCCTTCACACAAACGATTCTATGAAAGTAAGTGCCATGAAAGAACAATATATCTAATTTCCAGATAGAATTACTACTGAATTTAAAAAAATCACTATGGTTACAACTACAAAGATCAGTTACTGAAAATCTAGCTTTTCCTGTTTTTGGTAGTACATGAAGGAAAAAGTTAAGAATTAAGGAATTCATGCTTCTTGTATCCTTATCTTCTCATTTAAATTTTGGTTTTGGGTGCAATTCTTTAACAGAACTCCCCGAAGACACAGAATTCCTGGAAGCCATAACCAGTGCTTTGAGGGCTCTCTTACAAACAATGGCATCAAAGAACATCTCCCAGGTAAGAGGTATCAAGCTCAAATGTTCCGGTAGTTTCATAGACCTTACAGGAACACTTTGCTATATAAACAGGTGAAATGTTTTAAAAATTAAAGTAGCAATAAAAACTTTGGGTGAGATGGTTAGAATGACAAGTACATTGTCTGCTAACACCACATAGACATATGGATTCTTTATTTCCTGATGTCACCCAGTTGAAGTTGGTCTTTCTAGAATGTTTGTTGGACTTGAATTAAATATCCAGCATTGGGCATGAGCTAAATATAGAAATGAAGCCTAGTGATTTGTTATACAAGATGTAATACTAGGTGGGCTGCTGGTCCTTTCTGGCTTTAAACTGAAATATGAGCTTCTATAAGTTGTAACGAGCTGGATAGCTAATGAGCTGGGTAGATTTGCGAAAATCTCTTTTGGCTCAGAACTTTTTTCCCTCAGCTTCACAAAGCTTTAGTTAAGTTCTGAAAGAAACACCTTATGAATTTGAAAGGGAAAGTTTAACTGTTCTCTTATTGATTACACTTTCAAGAATCCATGTACCCTTCATAACGTAGCAATTTCTGTTTTCCTATTACAGATTTGCCTGAGTGTTGTGTAGAAGCACATTACTTAAATTTCACATTTTAAAATTTCTCTGGAAATGTTAATACATGTTTCTTTTCTTTCCTTCCTTTCTTCTCCCTTGCTGATCAGTGTATGACTCCTGAGCAGCTCCTGGCTTTATGTGAAGCGAGTATTCACAGCAGCAATGCCAGTGTGAGAGTGAACGTAGTGAGCATCCTTGGAATTTCTGGCAGCGTCTTGGCCAAAGTACAAGATACAGCTGAAACACTAAAGGTGAAAAAGCCTACTTTGTGTGGCAAGCCTGAAACGTTGATACTTTTAAAAATTATCTTATGCAGTATTTGAAAACTCAATTTTTCTTTCTTGTATTTAGATGATCGGAAAATTTCTTCTTGAAGTGGCTATGAAGGAGTCTTCTCTTGTGGTAGCAGGGGAAGCCTTGGATGCCCTTTTTGATGTATTTGCAGATGGTAAAGAAGCAGAAAAAGCAGCAGTACAGATGAAGTTGCTTCCAGCGCTGAAAGAATTTCAGCCAGTGTTCAAAATGAGGGTAGGCATCAGATGCAGCCAGCTTGGTGTCTCAGTTCGCTGCGTGGGTTCAGGTTTGTGATTTAGGCTGCTAGGAGAGAGAATTAAGCAGGAATGTATGACTTTATGAGATGATGGGGAAAAAAATGAAAGCAAATAATTAAATTCATGCTGTTCTGCTTTAGAGAAACCAAATGCACTCACCTTGCAGTTTACAGAATCAGTAAGGTAACAGCACTGCATTGCAACATCTATGATGTGCAAGTGATTATTTTTTCTGAAACTCTTGTAAAAATAATCCTTCAGATGTCTTTGGAGGAGAGCAACTAATTTGTTGGGAAGGAAAAGTCCCTTCTGAATTCACATTCACATCTTCTGGTTTTAACTTGCAGTGGTTGCATGCGGATTTCTGTTCTGTTGTTGGTTAATTATCCTGTATTTCCAAGAACTGCCAAAATCGTGAGCTGTAATTTTAAATGTAGCTTTGACTTAAATAGAGAATAGCTTTCAGTGCATTATTTCTTAGTTGGATGAAGTCTGAGAAGTGACTTTCATAGTCCTATCACTAAGCACGTATAGATGTTTGATAGGGCTACAGTCATTTGATCAGTTAGGAGTGTAAGATCTTTAATTTGAAAAGCAGTTAGTAAGTGCATGTTTTAGATGTAGGAGTGAAATAGGATGCCACTTGTAGCCTAGTTTTAAGCAGGAATGTACTGGAGTGAAGTGACTTGCAGAAATATTTGCTAGTGGTGAATGTGCACACATGAACGTGTTGGTGTTGTGAAAATGGATGTATAGGTTGGCTTGCTACAGAACCTCTAAACATTACCAGCTTCTGGGGATCTAATAGGAAAAGCTTCTCCATTAGTGAAAGTATGTGTTTTTTTGTTTTTTCAGATACGAAAAGAAGGCAAAGGACAATATAGTACAGATCAGCTTTGTGTTCTTGACAACGTGAAGATGAATTTGAGAAGATTCATTGCATATCAGGAGACATTAGGCAAAAACCCCACTTGAAACATCGAGGAACTTTAAGGTGTCTGTATCAAAAAATGTTTTTCAAAAATATACTAAAATGTATTGAGAAAAGCAGTTTTGCTTCCAAGTTAATATTAGGATTTTTAATGTTCAGTATTTTATACTTCTGGGATGATGCAATGTGGAAATCACATCAGCGTAAAAATGCATAGCATATTTTGAGTTTAAATGTTAGCAGCAACAATAAGTGCTCTTGCAGTCCTGAGATCAGCAAATAGCACCACTGTCATTGTTAGAAACCTTTATGTATCCTGGCAGAAAACTACAATTGCATGACAAAGTAATTTAAAGAATATTCTCAGTTATGTGCCAGATCAAGGGGGAGGCTTAAGGTATTTTGAGGGAATTAAGCAGTGATAGGATGTTGATATTTGCCTTTATCTGTTTGTAGCTTTGCACAGACACTTATGGCAAGCTTTCCAAGAAAAGTGTGTGATAAGTGTGTAGATTACTGTCAGCACTTGGACCTGTTACTTCTTGAGGTTTGTCACAGAGGAAACTGTTTCAGATTCATTCATGACGAATTTGGTATTATGGGTTTTTACTGTAGAAACCAGTCTTGAAAGGATGCTGCTCCATCTTTGTGATTTGATTGCTATTTCTGAGAATCAAGTCTCCCAGTTTACATTCTTCCTGGTAATTCTGCATCTGGGTGAATTTGAATTCAGCGAAGTAATAAACCTAATAAAATATTTTTATACTGAAGTATTATCTAGAGTAATTTTATATTTACTGAAAATCTTTTAAGATATTTGTGATAGAGATTTTTAAGCTGTAAGATATTGAAGCTGTTTTCAAAAACTGTCACTGATTCATGAAGGTTTTATATGCACTCCCATGTATCAAAAGGTTTGGTTTTGTTTCTGTGTACAGGATACCCTCAGACACTTCTTTTTCTATCTACTTTTTTAGCAAAGCATTTTGTTGTACTGATTTTTGAAAAGGGACTTATTCTCCCTCCTCTACTATTAGCATAAGCGTCTAGATTTTGACAGAATTTTCCCCATGGTGTTAAGCAAGGAACTGCAAAGACAAAATTTGCTCAGCTTGTTAGATTTCAGTCTGTGAGACTGGAAAGCAGGCTCTGGAGCTGGATGGATAACTTGAAAATTGATTTTACAGAATTTTGACACGCAATATTTGGCTAAGTGCAAGCAAGAGGGTGTGAGAAATGAGTTTTAAGCAGCTGCACTTCCTGAAAGTCCCATTGTTGTTATTCCTTTTCAGAAGTTCAATTAAATGTGTGATGTGATGCCTGCTAATGAAACGAGTGAGGGTGTGTGGACAACTGGGGAGTATCTAGGGCACTTGGCCTGGTCTTCAGTAGTTCAGGAGAAGTCCTGAGGAAGTGGAGCTGTTGTACAAGTTGTCCTGGGGGTTGGCAGGGCTGGAATGTAGCAGCTAGGTGGATTAGGGGAGTAGGGCTGCACAGTGTGGATTTTAATCCCAGTGTTAATAATATGTGCTGTATGCTGAGGATAAGTATAATTTTAGCCTGATAAAAGACATTAATACTGGTTTGAAGCATTTTAAAAGAAAAACTTTCATGCTTTCATTTTGAGGGTGCTCCATTGAGTGCTGGCTGATCATGAATGAAAAGGTCCCCAAGTCCATCCCCATGCTCAAGGCAAGGCTTCGTCTGGGGTCTGATAGGTTGTGCTCAAAGGAGTCATCTCCAGGGGTGAAAATCTCCAGGGATGGAAATCTCACAACTGTGAGAGCATCTGCAGGGGTGGAAATCTCACAGCTATGGGGGGACCTTTCCTTTGCTTGACTGCCCTCATTGAGAACACTCCCCCACCTCTACCTCTTACCTAATAGGAACTCCCCGTGCCACAAAGCAGGCCTCTTGTCCTTTGGGTGCCACCAAGAGGTGTCTGGCTCCTTGTTTCCTTCAGTCCCCATTTTGTAACTGAAAATAGGAATTGTATTGCCCTTTTCTCCAGGCTGAGCAGAGCTGGCTCCCCCAGTCTCCAGCCATTGTGGTGGCCTTTGCAGCCTTGCCTGCCTCAGTGTGTCTTGTGCTAGGGGCCCAAAGCTGTGCGCAGTACTCCCTGTGTGATTTCATGAGTACTGAAGAGGGAGAAGTGTCATTTTCTGCACCTGCTGGCCATGCTCCTGTCAATGCTGTGCAGTATTCATTAGCCTTCACTCACTGTGAGGTTGCACTGCTGACTTACCATCAGTTTGCCCGCTGTAACCCTGAGGTCCTTCTCTGCAGAGCTGCTCTCATTCAGTCAGGAGCCTGCTTGGTTTTTGGGACTGCTCTGTTCCAAGTGTAGGACTTCACATCTTGCATCAAGTAGGGCAGTCGGACCTTCCTGGAGACTGTTAGAACAATTACATGTGTGTGGAGCAGGGGTTGTTACTAATGAGAAAAAAAAGGTTTCTCTTAAAATACAAATCTGAAAGTTGCAGATAAAGGTCTCTGCTAGAAAGCCTATTTTTTATTATAACTTGTCATACCCCATTTTTTTCCTGATAATGAAAGCAAAGAGTGTCATTTACATCTGAAGCTATTTCTGCAGTAGGAATTATTTTCTTTTGCTTGTTTTTGCTGTGCACTAACCAGTTAACTGTCTTTAGAAAATCTTCCTTTTTTTCACTATAAGGTAGGTTCACAATATAGATTGTATCATTTGTAGACATGTATCATTTAGCACACGCAGTATTTGCTTCTGTCTTTTGATATACTTTGGTATGCAGATAATGAGGACATATGAAGACAGTTTCATGTAAGTTTGTACTAAAACTCAGATGTATAAAAGCTGAAATAGTCCCTTTTCAGCTTTGTTTCACCTGAGCAGATCGAAGCACTTCAGTGGGGCTATTGGGCTGAGGGTATGAAAAAAGGGGCAAGCTGGCTCTTCTGTCTGCTACTCCTCAGGTAGGTTCCCATTGGTAGAGGGAGAAGCTGTAGCTCTCAGGAAGGTTTTGTTGTTTTCTTGGCTCACTGCTAATTTTAAGGAAACTTCTGTAAGTGATTTCTTGGCAACTGGTGTTGTATGGTCATGAGCAGCCTGTTGCCCTTATCGTGCTACATAGCAAAATGGAGTCAGTATCTTCCTCCATATTTTGATGTCCACACTTTCATTTCTCTGTTGAATGAAGAAAATCTCACTGTATTACCTGCCTAACTCCTAGCATAGTGTAACTTGCTCTTGGTATCTAATGGATTGCTTGTGAGTGAATATGAGAGAGTAATTTTTTTATGTTCTACTTGTAAGGGGTGAGATAGAAGATAATATGACAAGTATGGAAGACAATGAAAAGGCAAATTGTCTGTGATTGAAAGAAGTGTCAGATCATGGCCTAATAAGAGAAAAGATTTATAGGTACAGAAAAGCTCAGCTGTAAGGTTTGGGCTATAAAAGTTGTTCTAACACAATTGAGGAAAATTAAGACAGCAGAAGAAAAGATGATGTGGCTCAAGATAAATGCTTGATGGGCTGTTCTGGCACTGATTTGAGTAGTTTTAGAGTAAGCGAGACAAAGAGGAGATCCTTGACAGCACACAAAGACAAAGGCAGATCTTGGAGACACTTTGAGGGTGGGAAATACTGCCTGATCTAGCCAGTGTGCAGCCTAAGTAAGCAGATGCTAAAGAGATGTAAGTGATCTTCATCAGTTCATTTAGTCACACAGATAAGACTGTTAATCAAAGCAGGTATCTTATCAAAGCAGGTATCTTAGACCGAATTTGTTTGCTAATCCTTGTCCCTAAAGCGTCTGCCGGCTGCAAGTTAAAAACTGCTAGTCTGAGGTATGAAGTACAGTAAAGGAAGAGGGGCTGTTGGCCCCTTCCTGCTCAGAAGTGGTGGGACAGGTGGTGGTGGCTGCTGCTTTGGCCTCTGCAGCCTGCAAAACATTGACTCCACAGCTGCATAGATAAGGAATTATCATTGCTACGTGGCTTGTTTTTACTCTCTATGAAGATAAACAAGTGGCAAGATTTAAATAAGTATTTGTTGTGACACGGCATTCAGAAGATGTCTGTTACATGCAACTTTATGGTTAACTATTAACTACTCAAGGTTTGTGCTGTATGTTGAGGGTATTTTTTGTGTTATGTGTTTTAAGGATCTTCTCTGTAGAGGAACAAGAATACTTCTAGCCAGTACTACTTGCCGTGGTTCTACATGTGTATTTTGAACGCGGGGGAAAAAAAATCAGAGCGCAGTAAAGTTACAAAATGAGAACCGTAATCTGAGAACAAATTAATTTAAAATCAGTTTGTAGCTTAAGTATTATAAATGAAACGCATATCTCGTGGAATAGTAACATGGAACAACCAACCAAAAATGCTCATAAACTCAAGTTCTGTTTCCTTAATAAGTAATTTTCAGTAAAAGCATTCCCAGAGGACTGGAAAGAACTGTCTAGCCTTACATTTACTGTTGCAAATTCAAATTCAGGCAATGGTAATTGTAATTGAAAATAACATAATGGTTCTTTTCTGGCAGAGATGAATTGAGCAGACAGACTAAATATAGTCTCATTGGATGTGCTCTTAAGATACGTCACGCTCAGATAATTGGCAAAAACTGAGAACTCGGACAGTGGCAGCAGAGGAAGGAATTTGAAGTTTCCCAAAAGGGCTGAAGTGCTCTGCGAGGAGGAGCTCTTACTGAGTGCTGCGGAGTTCTTGTCTGTTCTCCAAATCAATTCAGACTGTTTAACTTCTCTACCTTCCAGGAAGAATAACACGTGTTTAAATCACTCTAACTTCATTTTGTTTCGGTATTATTTTCCTAAGTTCCTTGTTTCTGTGAGAGTCACAGACATAACGTTCTGTCAGACATAATTCAGTGACCACATAAACACAGCTTGAGACTTGTACACAAAGAACATGAGAAATGTTTTTTCTTTCAAATCCCAGTGTCCTCGCACTGCTGTTATATTAAGAACTTAAATCAGAATGCAGTGAGCTGAAACAAGTCATAGCTGCAACAATCTGTGCTGTTGGGAGTGTTGTGGCTTCTGCATAGCTGTCGGCACACAGGAGGATCCTGGTGCAGCCCCGGCATTGGGAGAGGCCCTGACTGGTCGTGTCAATGCCTCTACCACTTCTAAAGCTGTGCTGGGACTCGATATATGTTCTCTAGACTTTGTGCTCCTTTTTGTGACAAAAATCTCATCTGGGATTGTTTCCTTTCCCTTCTGGTGAGATTTTTTATTTTTATTTTTTAACCTGTAAGGGAAATGGTGTTGGCCTTTTCCCACCCCCCACTGCTGATGGAGAGTAAAGGGCACTTCAAGAATCTAACTGTGGAATGGCTGACAGCTAGAAACAGTGTGGTGTTTCTAAATAGCCTTTTTTTTCTGAGGAGTTGCCTTTTTAGTAAGGAAAAAAAGTCGTGACTAAAAAAGTCATGTCAACTGTATTAAGCATGGCAGCTTTTTGCCTGCCTCTCCTAAGACTCAGGCTTGCACCCTGATCTCATGTGCTTGTGGTATCACGCTGTTTTCCGAGACCAAATACTTTGTGACTGTTATCTCCTTAATGGTAACGTGAGTTTTTATTACTGATGCTCCCCTTTCCTGTGCTGTTTAAATACGAAGTTTATGAATTGAAACCTTTTGATTTGTATCTTTGTAAGAGAGATTTTGGGCTGATCATCTTCTGAGCAGCTTTTCTGGTATGCTTTCAATCACCTGAATCACACCAAAAAATGTGTGCCTTGAAAAATAGCTAGTGGGGACAGCTCTTCTTCATTTATGAGCCTTTCTTCTTGAGCTGTACTCAAGTTCCACCACTGTCCACTTGGTGTTGGTGGTAATTTCAGGTGATTTTCAAAGCAATTAGTCAAATCTGTCATCTCAACAACTGCATCCGGCCCTGCCATTCTCACTGGGGCTGGTTTCTGATCGGTGCAGATCAGTCGGCACAGGGCAGAACCTCACAAGCAGAGGGCTCGGTGTTGCCCTGGGCCGTGTAGGACATGGGGTGAAGCTGCACCGTCGGCTGTGTCTGTCATCACCAAACGCTGCTGGGACACGTTGTAAACTTTCGATCCCACAGAATGCTTGGAACTGAAGCACGCTTTTCTAGTTGCAAACCCTATCTGAGCTCCTGCTTCCTGAAGAGGAATCCTGTCCCACACAGTGCTGGAACCTTTGTAGCTGATATCATACGGAAGATGTTTTGGTGGTACGACAGCGCTGCGAAAATAAAATCGAGCCCGACTAGAAGCTGTACTACTCCATTTTGCTGTTTGCTGCGCCGTGTGCAATGTGCTTTTCCATCCGCAGCAGCGGTGCCCGTACAAGCATGGCAGCCGGGCGCTCCGTGTCTCTCCTTCGGCGCCGCACGGGGTGCCGGGCGAGTCCCTCAGCTCTCACGCAGCTGCGGGGCACGTTACGAGCACGGGGACGCGGCGGCGCGACAGTAACCGACGCCGGCACGCCGTGCCTCGCGCGAGGGGAACCGGAGCGGCCGCTGCTCCGCGCCGTCCCGCGCCTCCGCCTGCGGGCGCCGCGCCCCGCGCAGGGCGGCCCCGCGCACCTGCTGCCCGCCGGGACCCGGCGCCCCTCGGCGCGGGGCCGGGGCCGGGCGAGCGGGGACCGCGCCCCGAGAGGAGCCGCGAGGAGCCGCGGCGGCCGCCTCGCCTCGCCTCGGAGGGCCCCGGCGGCGGCCGAGCGGAGCGGAGCGGCACGGCGCTCCGGCGCTGACAGCTCCGGGCCGGCCCGGCCGCCGCCGCCCCCCTTTATTGCGCGCGGCCCGTGTGCCGGCGGCCCGGCCGGGCCCCGCCTCGCCGCGCTCGCCAGGAGGGGCGGGGGCTGTGGAGCGACGGCGGCGAACAGGCAGGCGCGGAGCTGCCCTTCCATAGGAGCCGCCATTAACGCTGGGACCCGCTGACAGGGTCTCGGCGGCGGCGGCCGGCGCGGCGCGGGGAGCGGAGGCGGCCGGGGTGGGTCCCCGTTTGATGGATCCCCGGATCGCCTGGTTCCAGCCAGAGCAGCTCGGCCCCTCGAACCGCCTGTGGATGCAGATCTGGGAGACCACGCAGGGGGTCCGCAACCTCTACTTCCAGCAGCAGCAGCAGCAGGAGCAGCAGCAGCAGCAGCAGAGCGCCCCCGCCGGGGCTGGCCCGGCCTCCCCGCCCGGCATGTACCGCGCCCCCCGCGCCGACCCCCAGCCCGACTTCCTGCCGCTCGAGAGCGCCAACAACCAGCACAACCGCGGCCACCGCCAGGCCTCGCCGCCCCCGGGGGCCGCCGCCTGGGCCCGGCCCGCGCGGGGGGTGCCGCCCGCCGCCGCCGCCGCCGCCGCCGCGGCCGCCAGCAACAAGAGGAAGCGCGACAACAAGGCCAGCACCTTCGGGCTCAACTACAGCCTCCTGCTGGGGCCCCCCGGGCAGGGCCGGGCTCCCGCCCTGGGCGACGGGCCGGCCGCCAGGGCCCAGGCCGGGCCGGCCGAGCCGCTCTACACCGGCACCCCCTGGAAGAAGAGGAACTACAGCCAGGGCGTCGTGGGGTGAGCGCCGGCGGGCGGCGGGGAGCGGGGCCTGCGCCCGGCCCGGGGCCTCGGGGACGAGGACGAGGAGGCGGGGGGCGCCGGGCCGCGGCACCTGAGGCGGGCGGCGGGGCGCGGCCCGGGCCCGGGGGCGGCGCGGGGCGGCCGGGCGGGGCCGGGCCGCGGTGGGGGGCAGCGCTCCGCGCCCCTGCGGGGACGGGGGTCGAGGCCCGGGCCGAACGGCGCGCCGGAGGGGCGGCTCCGGTGCGGGTGCCGGAACCGGGGAGGGGGAGGAGGGAGGCGTTCGCTCGAGGCCGAAGCGGCGCGTTCCGCCGGCGGCCGGGAGGTGTCCGTGTGCATGCTAATGGGGCGGGCGCGCCTCGGTGCGGGGACGGGATCCTCTCGCACGCCCGTCTCGCTGTCACTGCGTGTGCACGTGGCGCGTGCCGCACACGGATCGCCCCGCGGCGCTCGGAGGTCGCACGCCGCCGCGGAGGTCTCGCTGTGGCCGTGCCCGCGCGTTCCGTCTGCGCCGGTCCCCGGTTTCGCTTTTTGCTCGGCTGGCGGTGCGGCTCCGCACGCTGCGGGGATGTGGCACCGGGCCGGCCGCAGGCGGGAGGGCGGCGGGCTGTGCCCCGGGCACGCTGAGCGCCGTGCGGAACGGGCGCGGGGCGGGAGCCGGGACCTAAAGATCTGCCGGTGATAAAAGAGGGCGTTCGTAGGGAGCGACGGTGGGGGCGGTGCGTTTTCCAGAGAGGTGACAGGAAAGGTACGTTCGTATGCTGGCTGCCGTTCTGAGCAGCGAACCTGCGTGTGTATACAGCGTTATGGATTTCGGTATGGGATTATTAATGGTTTTCATGGATCTCTGACTGTGGAATGCGAGTGCTGATCTGAGGATTTTGTCCATATTGTTTTTCTGTTAGCTTAGGTCTCATCCCTTGGTGTTGTTGAGGCCACAGAGATCAACAGCAGGCAAACACAGATCTTCTGTCCACAGCCCCTCCTCGCCCCTTTATTTTAACTTGTGGATGACTTCTGGTATGGGTGAATCCCTGGTTAAAATCCATTGATAATTTCTGTGGTTTTATTTTTCTATTTTTAAAGTTCACGCTCTCAGAATCCATCCTTTGGTTGTGACCCATGTCTCCCTCCTCCCCAGCAGCAGCAGCAGCACATTGACATGTGTTTGTTAAGCGTGGATTTGCAGTGCAGGGTGTAGCGCCCTTTCCTATCCTTCTCTCTTAGAGAACATCAGGCCTCGCCCCAGGGTTCAGCTGGTCAAGGTGTGTGGTGACAGGAGGGGTGGGAAGGGCTCGGTTCAGAAATCAGTGTTGATGTGAGTGGGTTGGTGTTGGTGTGCCCAGCTTGTGCCTACGGGTCCTCCTGCTGCCTCCCACTGGGAAGTGCTGACCTCCTGCCTCCTGAAAACCGCCTTTCTGTAAGAAGCATCAAAATGAATAGTCAGAGTTGTTGGTTGCTTTGGAAAACAAACTCTTAGAGCCCCAGGCTCCCTATTTTCTTGCCGGCCACTCTGTTACCTTTACTGCTGGGTTTATAATAATTCATAAAGTGACATTGCAGAGTTGTGCTGTTCTGAGTTCTGTGGTCACTCTCTGTGTTGGAGCCTCCACGATGTCCTTCACAAGACTTACAGGTAGCACATTCCAAACATACTAAATGGAACATTTTTTAAGTTAGTTTTTGGACTCTGTTTACCTTCCAGCTTGTCATTTATTTACTTGGTTGTTGAGGATCGCTTTTAAAGCTCTTCTTTCTTGTAAATCTATAAACCTTTTCTCC
Organism: Chrysolophus pictus; assembly: GCA_037305975.1. Taxonomy (NCBI): domain Eukaryota; kingdom Metazoa; phylum Chordata; class Aves; order Galliformes; family Phasianidae; genus Chrysolophus; species Chrysolophus pictus. Next base: position 13,485,349 of record CM074586.1, read on the forward strand.
ACGTTGAAGAGACGAAGTGGAAAAAGGGGCTTAGCTTCATCAGAAGCCACAAGGTAATAACTGCACCCAAGTGTTCAAGGCGATGACTGCCGCAGTAGGAGAATTTCACTTGAATCACTTTCGCACTCAAAGTTGGATGCCCAGTGTAGACTTCTTTGTGTACTGGGTTGTCAGGTTTGTGGTGTGCGTTTATGTGATGCTGGTCTTGTTTTAGCTATTTTCTTTGTTCAAAGCGGGGTAAGGTCTTTAAGATATGTCCTTAAGATATACCCCTACTTTTTTTTTTTTTTTTTTTTTTTTTAATTTTTCTGAAATGCTGGAGTTGTACCCTGTTAGGAAAGCACAGACAGCCCTTGGGTGTTTGCAGGGTGCCTGCCTGGCTGCCAATGGGGCATGGTGGAGCTCTGTATTGCTGCCTGGCTATGCGCTGAGCTGCTGCGTCGCTGCCGTGTGCCTTCCTCTGGCGGGCTTCTGTCCCATGTCCTAGAGCACTGTGTGGCACTGATGGGCAGAGAGCTCTGAACCGAGAAAACGAGGCTGTTGCTAAAATAAGTTGTTTACTTATTTTAAATTATGTATTTCCAGTATGGGTTCCAGAGTTTGTGTTGGTTAGTCCTAGCATGTAGTGGGTAAAGGAAGATACTGTAGGTGTATTGCAAGCCCTACACTGGTGTTAAAAGTATCCTTTACCCCCTCCGTACTTGGTTCCATGCAGGTGTTACAAATAATCTAGGCTTGCCGCTTTTCCTTGAATACCTTCCCTTATTTTTTTCGGTTGATCACTTGAAATTTTGAGTCTGTTGGATGCCCCCATGTTATTGAGCAGTCCCATTTTCAAAAGGACCGGGCCTGACTTGCTCACATATGCTGCTGGGAGCAGACGGTGGAATTCCTTTTCCCAGTGCAAGGATGTCACTTGCGTGTCCGTTTGCTCTGAGCTCACGGTTCTATTGATCAGCTGTCTGGAAAAACTGCCTGGTAGTTCTTAGCTAGTTGGGCAGTTTATGTAAACATGTGACAGCATGTAACTTAACTATCTTGCTACTGAGCTGCCTGAAGCTGTAGATAAATGTTTGAGGCGTTTCCTTTCAGTTGTTTTTATTTTTATTGAGAAACAGTATTTTCTCAGCTCACAGTCTGTGTGTAAGGTGGTAACCGAGTAACTGAGCAATAACCCACCACTGCATGGATTTCATGTCAAGACAGTTCTCTTACAGAGCGTGCACAGTATTTGTGAGCATTCGTTGGTGCAGAAATACTGGCTGTGTTCAACATGTGGCCGCTTTGTTTCCACTGAGTTAATGGTGCTGCTGTGTACATCTTATTCTGGCATGTCTTTAGTGCTTTTCCTTACAACAGTGTTCAGACCTCTTGTTCTGTTGATAATGTAGAAGTTTGTGTTATTCATACTCCTCTGCTCTGTGTTGGCACTCTCAGCTTTGTGACATGGGAAGCAGCACAGTAAAGCAGGTGTTCAGTGCTGTCCAAGTTGCTTTGCACTGTCGGATTCAGGCATGTGTCTTGTGTCCTCTGCTGGCATTGTCTGCAGGCAGAGGTGCTTCAAAGAGCCAACAGCACAGAAAGCTGTGCAGGAGCTGGATGATGTTGCTGTAGATGTAATATGTCCGTTCAAAACTGTGTTTGAATTTACCTGGATGTGGTACTCCTAGCAGCAAAGGTCAAGAGTGTAGGTGGATCCGTAGTTTGGGGGGATTCTGTGTTGTTCCCTCCCCTCCAAGGACAGCAGTAAATGCTGATAGCAGTGTGCCATAGCTGTAAGGGCACAAAAAGCATCTGGGGTACTAAAATGGGTCCTACAGCTCTGTCGGAGCTTAGGCTGAGCCTGGCTAAAAGAACTGCATAAGCCAGAAGCTTTACATGAAACAACAAAACAAAAAAAAAAAAAAAAAAAGAAGCAAACCAGAGAAAGTCACGCACCTCATTTTGGCCTGTCCCCTCCTGTTTCTCTGATGCTTGCACTGAAGGAAAGAGCTCACGAGCAGCTCCCAGGATGTGAGTTTGAGGACTTTGTACGGAACTGGATAATTTTTACCAGAACATGCAGTCAAATAGGAAGAACCTGACTAATGTGTGAGTTTAGGAATGAAAATGTTACATGTAGTAGTGAGGGAGAGGCTGGGTTAAATTGAAGACTGAGTGTTCTGGAATACTGGAAGCGCAGTGATAACAGTGACTTGGACGTGAGAGAGAGAGGCTTCCAGCCCAATGGAGGTGCAACAGGTTGGCACTGCGCAGGGCTTCCCTGTGTGCTGGTCAGGAGGAGGGGATGCTGTGAAATAGAACTGTAATCACCTCAGGAAGAAGTAGCTTAAAGCTGTATGTGCTTACTGGAGAAGTTCTGATATGCTATTTTCATGTGGCATTTGTCAGCTCTTTGGGCCTCTTATTGGCTTTTAAGGCAGAAGTTCAGTGTGCAGGTGAGAGCACCGTGCTGAGCCAAGCAGTGTGTGTGTGGCTGCAGCAGGGCTGTGGGCAGCCTGAGCCAGCGAGCCCTGCGTCTCACAGCTCTCACTTGTGTGTGCTGTCAGCCACAGCAGCAGTATTGCCACGTGGGCTGGAGCATGGGCAAAGCAGCTGGATGTAGTGTGAGCACAGCAAATTGGTGTACCTGTACTGCTGATTTGTGTGGCAAAGTGCCCAACCTGGGCAAATGTAATGACATCCTCGTTTGCTGTGCTACTTTTCATCGCGTACTCTTCAGTGTTTGAATCAAACGCATGGGCCATACTTGGTTTGCTCGCACTAGCTTGGCGCCTACAAAAGCTTCACATAAATAAACCAATGCTTGTTGTTCCAAAGTGCTGGTGAAACAGCAGTGAGGTGTGTGCATGCCTCTTAATGTGTCATTGAAGTAGTTGCATGTGTTAGGGACCTCATGAAGAAATGTGTGTCAAAACATGGGTTGCACTTGAATTCACCATGTACATCATGCACAGAAATTCTATCAGCCCCCTGAAACAGTCTCCTAGAACTGTCCTGTCTCGTCACTTTGTACCCACGTGTGTAAGCCTTAAGGTAGAAGTCCAGGGATCTGAGTTGAGTGCGCATCATTTTCCTGTGTCTGTCAGATGAGATTGCTGTTAGTGTCAGCGTTGTGCTGAGCCGTGGCCCAGCCGGGTGCTGGCAGTGCCCCCGTGACAGCTTCTGCAGTTCTGGAAGGTGGGCAGCGGGGCTGTGTGGGAGTGGGGTTGGCTGTTGCCTGCAGCCTCAGGTAGTGGCTGGTTGTTATTCTCCTGGAGGGAAAGCAGAACGGGTTTACTGGGATGTGCAAGCGTTAGACTAAAGGCTGTTTGAGGAAACCTGTAGGAAACACACTGTAAATATTATATAACAGTATTGTTTAGCTTGCAGAATCTTGTGCTGGTGCCAAAATTTCAGCATGTCTTGTTTAAACAATTTAAGGAGAACTTTGTAGACCTGCTGCTTTCTACACATGCGGGGAAAGAGCATTTGAATGTATTTTTGTGAGCAGTTTTGTTTGCTCCAGTTCTTACATTCTGCTTGTGACTTGGGCACCTACTTACCTTGGAGCGGCTATATAAGGAACAGAAGTTTGGTGGACTTCTTTGGTGGACGGGGATGTCTATATTAAGTAATAGGAAGAGAGTGTCATTCCCCCTTGGGTGTTTGCTGCTTCCCAAGAGCTGCTACATGCTCTCCTCAGCAGCGTGCAGCTGAGAAAAGAGTATCTGCTGGATCTTTATTGGAGTCGCATTAAACTGTGTTTGATTTCTAGCTCTTATTTTTTAATTGGCAAGCTGTTAGTATGAGGTCAGTTTTAGGAAGCGTGAGAGTGTTTTGTTGGTCCTAGACCCATGTCATCAAAGCATATTATTGCATTTTTCTCCGCTTCGCTGTTTTTTAACCATCTTACTGTTACACTTTGTTCCAGGGTGTTCACTTTTGTAAAGCTGGAGAATGAGATCTGGTTTTCACTTTGGAAATTCTTAACGCTTTGAAATGCCATTTTGAGAAGTTGTATACATAACACCACCATCAAAACAGTACTGTAAAACTTTGTACTACTTTTTATTGACTTCATAGTTTGATGATTCAGAGTACATCTCTCAATACAGAGTATGTACTCCAAAATAACAAATGCACTGAAGTTGCAGAGGTGGCTTTTGCTCCCAAGTCTTTTGTTTATATTGCATGTGACGCATAACAGTGTTCCACTCTCTTTGCTGGATGCTGGCAGTGGCAGCAGTAGCAGGATGTGGCCTGGAGCCACGTTACATGTTGTGTGGAAATCCCTGCGTGCACGTGGCCTGAGAACCTTCCTCAGTTCTCCTATTCCTATCAGAAGAAAAAGAGAAGGCTGTCTGAAGCAGACAAAGTGGAAATCTTGCATAGTGCATATTATAAGCAAATGAATGCTACTGCTGTTCTTAGTGAGCTGTTTGAGTTTTAATTCAGTATTTGAACATGCTGTGATTTTTGAAATTATGAGAGTTCATTCCTTTGAATTATCCATGCAGATGAACTGCCAAGGAGTGACACTGGTTGTGTTTGAATATTGCTTTCTGTCCCTGAATCTAGAAATTGGGGTGAAGAAAATATTCCTATCAGAAGGAAAAGAGTGTAAACCAGGAAGCTGGATGTTGGCTCCAGGAATTTTTCCTAAGCTGCAGGTAGCATTACCGAAGTGATTTGAACTTTAATCATTTTGAAACTTTAACCTAGAACAGATAACGCAGCAGGATTTTTTTTCCAGGTATACTATGGACTGCTGATGTCAAAGCAAGATAGGTTGGATCTAGACGACAGAGTCCTTATTTGTAAGCTTGTCCAAAAACCTCTCCTATGGAGTCTTTAGAGCCTGTTTACCTTTTGAATAACTGTGTCTTTGCATGGGTGGTAACTGCTGTACCATAAGCATGCAATTAATGTATTAGTATTGCTGCATTCAGTCCAGGTCTTTTGCAGTTAGCTGTCCCTGGCAGTTACTGTTCTGAGCCTCAAAGCAGTGTCACAAAACCTATGTGATACAGTGTGCCTGCTGTGTGCCTTAGGGCTGGTGGTGGCTGGGAGGCAGCAGCAGGTCAGAGTGAGGGCGAACCACCCCATGGCAGCACCTGAGGATGTCTTGTGCTGGTACATCAGCAAAGTCTGTTAATTTCCTTTCTCCCATGGTGACAATTAAGATTATTTGGCAGACCTCGTTCCAGATCAGCCTCGTAATGTCCTCCTTGGCATGGGAACTACATCTGAATTATTCAGAAGCAATGTGCAGCTGAAAAGACACAGTCTTGCCACAATTGCTTGTAGAAGGCTTTACGATATGGCATGCTCCATCACCACACTGTTCTGTCTAATCTTGCATTTTATTTCTTCTGCTTTGGTTTGTAGGGGATTTTTACTGAAAAATGGTGGTAGTAGGGGGCTTAGGAACAAAGTGTGCCTATGCACACCTACTCTTCCATTTTATTGCTGTGATTTGAGGTCAGGGTTCAAGGAAGGAATGAGGCAGCCAGCATTACTATTTAAGTGTTGTTGAGCAGCACAGAGGAAATGGTGCTGTGATTCTGCAAGTAATGGGATGTAATAATGGGTGAATGCAAATGTTAAAGTCCTTCACTAACTTCCATACTGGGGAAATGAGGGTACTGGAGAAAGGGTTGCGCTTCCAGGTCAGCAGGAACTTGGCTTGCTGCCTTTGCTCAGCGTAGGTTTTCTGCTGGTTTGATTTGAGTGCACATGAGGAAAATGTTGCTTATTTTCTGACTGTTTGTTTACAGACTCAATAGATGCTGAGAAAACTTGCATTGTCACAAATACAGTGTAGAGATAAGCCTTCATAAAGTGTCTTGCAGTGATTAGAGTGGGAGCATTGCTGCAGTATTGCAGCCTGAGGAGCAGCGTGCAGTCAAAGTGGGCCTGGCCCAGCCTCTTGGTCTTCTAGTGGCCCCAGGCTGAAGACAAGTGGTAATGCAGCCAGCCCCTTTCCATAAGTTTTTCTCTCACTATGTTAACTTTGAAGCTGTTCAATTCCACTGTTACTTCAGAAACAGCTGGTATTTTCCTATGTAGTCCAAAAATCCTGTGTCTGGGCTCTGCCAGCTCTGTGTCAGGGATTCCCAGCCTGCAGGCACCCAGTGGCTGTCAGTACAGGAGCGGGGCTGGACAGGTGGTGTAGGAGCTGTCTGGGCCCGAGTAGCGGCCGTGGCTGCAGGTGGTGCAGGTCTGGGTTAGGACTAAGCTGTGCTGAGAGAATGAGATCCTGATGGGTTTTGTTATTATTTGCTTGGTTATGTCATGCTGTAGCTGGGTGATTCAACCAGTGTTTGAGGATCTTCTGTTTACTTGGACTTCTGGTTGTGTTTTGGTCTCAGTGTCTCATTCCCGTTCATCCATGAGAATTCCTCCTTGCTGGAGTCATACTTGGCAGGTACTCATAGGAGAACATGGTCATTTTGGTTTTTGCCTTGAAGAGCCAGTTGTATGAGGTTAACAGCTGTATACCTATTTCTGCTTCCAACCTTATATAGAAGAGACGTTTGTCTCACTGAGCTTTTGGGTTTACCTCTTATTAGAGACTTTTTGAGATCAGATAAAGAACATTGTCTTGCTTTTGTTTCTGTCTTGTAATTGTATTATACATCAGCTATAAACGTTTTCTTAGCTAAAACCTATATAAATCTGAATTAGCTACTGATCTTCTGAAGCTGCTCTTGTTACAATTTGGCCAAATGCCACTGTGCACCTACAGGTAGTAAAAGATACTCTTTCAGTGACAGTAAGTAGCAGTGTCAGCTCCTGGGATAACAGTACCTTGAAGCAAATGAAGAGTGTAACGGTATAATAATAAACTTCATCTCTCATTTCTTGTGTAATGCAGTATGTGCCTTTAGGTACTAAGTCATTGAATGCTGAAATAGTTCACTTCAGCAACTGCTCCTCTGGAGTGTACCAGCTGCAGGGGCCCAGGAACACGTTGTCCACAGCCTCAATTGACTGGGCAGTGTGTGGAGAGCTCAGCGACCCACTGAGAGCCGGCCAGCTGGGCTCCTCTGCTGCATCTTGTGCTCGCTTCTTGGTGTGCTAGACAAATTCACTTAAATTTCGATTTATTAACGAAATTATTTTGAGATGGTGGTTTCAGTAAATTAGTTGGATGAATCTTGAGTGCATGTTGTGAGAGCTCTGAACAGCCTCATGTCCATTTTCTGCTTCTGTCAGAGCTTGCACACAAATTAATGCTGTGCTGGGGATGTCCCATCCTACAGAGGGACTCAGAGTTCAGCTGCCTGCTGTTATCTCTGGGCCCCTTGGGAGGGTTTGATTCTCCAGCCGCTAAGAGCCTTGTTTTATCACCAAGTACAGATTCTCTTGTCCTTGTGTCCAAGCAGAATTCCGCAGTTGTTGCAGTCACTTTATGTCCTTAACAAGTCATTCTTCAGCATAGAATGGTCTATTTGAACTCTAAGATTTTATGCCTTCAGAAAGTATATTCAGTGAAAAGTGTTTTCCGCGCTCATACTGGTAGCTTTCTGACAGATGTGCTAGCTCAGTCTTTGGGAAAGAAGGGAAAAACCATGATTTGATCTGCAGCTTTAGTCAGAGATTTACTCTTCTAGGTGCTGTGAGGAACATGTCTGGTAGCCTGCGTGGGACGAGGAAGTGTTTCTTTCAGTTCTCACATCGAAACTCCTGGGTGTGCATTTCTATCAGTGAGTAGGGACCTCAGGAAACACTTTTCTGTGAGCTGTTGAAGTATTGTTCTTTTCTGGCTGTTACTGTTTGAAGCCATCTAGCCCACAGCAATTGAGCAGAGCAGAAGAAGGCTGGTGACTCCCTGAAATGTTGCAGTTGCACAGCACATTCTTTCTGGTGCCTATGCAACTAAGCAGAAGCATCAGAATGCAGGACAGCAAACCAGAATGTGAACAAGTAGCTCATAATACATACCTGTAAGAGAGTTATACTATTGGTTAAGTGGGCCCCCAAGTGAATACCAAGTTGTTAATCTGAACTTCGCTCACTTTGCACAGCCTTACTGTAAAGATAGCAAGTGATAAAAGAAAAAAGCTACCTGAAATGCTCCTTGTACCTTGCCACAGCACAGCACGTGTGGTCCTTCTGCCTCCTCCTCCCTCAGTATGCCCACCCTGCACAGACATCTGAGCACTGTCACATCTGAATTTGTGTTGCTGTTGTATCACAGAGCCACCAAAATGCAGAAACAAGTCCTAAAGGGGATGATCTGGTTCTGAGCACGTGCTAGGCAGGTGAGTTGTGATCACTGTCCATTTTACTTGAAGAATAGAAATTTAACATACAAATTTAAAACCTTATGCAAAATAGTAAGTGCTAACTTCATATATTTATATTTAGGAAAAAAAAAAGTACTTCTATCATGAAGATCCAACCAAAGTGACTTGTGGCTCTTTTCTGCGTTGTTTGAATGTTTCCAAATGCAGTCCCCACAGCCCTCCCTGATCCCCCATGTAGCCACCCAGGACTGTGAGTGTTAGATAGCTACAGAGTTCTGCACTGACTTTCTACGTGGTACGCTCAGATTTCAGATTTTATTCGAAAATGTTCTTGTGCTGGACCTGAAAAGTCCTGTACTGCAGATGTAAATTGTTATCGGATGCAATATTCTTACGTCAGGTTATTTGCAAGTTTGGTCAAATGCTGTGTTACTGAAATGGAACTGTCCAGAGTTGAGCTCTGTTCTGGGCAGTTCTTGCTGAGCAGCAGAGCAGTGTGCTTGTTGTGCAAGTGGCCATGAGGGAGCTGTGTGCTTATCGCGGCTGCTGCTCTGCAGCCAGGTGTGTCAGCAGCTGCCACTGTGGGGGAGCTCGGACTCGGCCCGGCTTTCTGACTGACTTGTTGTGAGGGGGTGCAGGGTTGCCTCTGCTCATCCTAAGGCTGCTGTGGGTGTGGCTTGGCTGGAGCTCTGGAAGTTTAAATCATCTCTGATGGAAGGAGGCTGAAGTGAATAATTGTGTTACTCTCCTCTTGGTTTAACTGATCTTCCCAGTGAAATCTGTTACGGAATGATAAGCGAGGAGAGCATTTGCCAAGCAGAATCCACTGTGTGTGGGAGAGCAGACGGTTCTCTTCAGCTTTCTTCTGTTCCAGAGCTCTGTTCTGGGTCTGCATCAGGCTTGCTCGGCCCCACAATGGACTTGTCTGTCAGCTCGGAGGCAGCCTGGCATGTGCACAGCCATGTATGTGCTGAGGAGAGCCTGTGGTGTGAGTTGTAGCTTGGATCCCAGTCTCCAGGTGGAGAGCTGTTATCCACTGGAAGTACTGGACAGCCTTCAGAGAGTGCAGTGATCCTGCCTGTGCCCTGGCAACGTGCAGTGTCACCTACTGGCACACCTCACATTGAGCACTTACATGATAATATTTCCCAACTAACAAAATAAGTGTGTTAGTGGTGTGTGAAGAGCTTGATGTAGTGTATGTTTCTGAAGATGAATAGAAATGACTGTAAGCTGACCTACTGGATCCCTCTGATCTATTTTAATAGTAAACACCATGGCTGACATTTGCAGAACTGATCTGATGTGGTTGGTTTTTTTTGTTTTTTTGCTTTTTTTTTTTTGCTTTTTTTTTTAACTTTCTTCTCTTACCTGTTGTGTTGATTCAGGAGGTGTCAGGCCTAATTGCAGGACTTGCGGGATGTCCCAAGGTGACTTCTGTTACAGTGCTAACACTAACCCAGACTCACTGTGTTGTTACAGCATTACTGGGAAAGTGCAGCTAATATACACTGAACTGCTACTGATAAGTATTTTACTTCTCATTAAAGTCTTGTTTCAGATGTCTTACAAACCAGTGTTTGGCTTCTCCAAATGAGAACTTTTTGAGCAAGGGAGTCTGGCAGGCTGAGGATTTACTGGTTCCTCACTACAGGAAACGGATACCTTTAATGTTTCAGAAGTTCTGGCTGTTCAGAATTCTACCTCGTTGCTATTACAGAACATAGAATGTGCATACCAATAGTCGTGTTCTGCATCTAAAGGCTCTTTTTAATATAAGTCTGTTTTCCAAATTATGAATTTGCAAAATGCAGAGCTACTGTATATATTTCACTGTATTCCAACAGGCTGATGCTTTTCTACAAGTGAGCTGAAGAGAAAGGCCTTGCAGTATTTTACGTGTGCTCACCAGAGGGGCTGCTGGAATGAGAAGTGTGTCTCAAGACATTAGCTGCTACTAAGAGTTGAAGCCATTTTGACACAGTGGAAAAAAAAATGCTCACTTGTATGTTGTCAAAAAAAGTCAATCTCTTGTGTTACTTTTTGACTGTAATAATGCACTTGGAGTTGTAGTTAGAAGTAACTTGAGTCAGCTTAAAGAAGAGACCATCTGCATTGAAGCAAAGGATCTATAAAATAAATTTAAAAAAAAAAACCAAAAACTGAAATGATGGTGGTAATTTAAATTCAGTAATAGAAAAAGCTGCCTACATTGCTTTCTTTTCCCTCCTGTGTTTTAGTATGTCTTGTCATTGCCGATGTGCAGTGTTATTTTAATGCTTTTTATGATGCTGTTAAACCAAAAAGTTAACATTAAATTTGGGACATCACTAAAAAGCTGCTTTTTTTTTTTTTTTTTTTTTTTTTTTTTTTTTTTTTTTTTTTTTTTTTTTTTTTTTTTTTTTTTTGGAAGGCCCTGGGGGAGTGGTGGTGTTTACTGGGAGGAAGGAGGAGAGGCTTCATGGCATGATTTCAAATACTTGCACAGGACAGACATTATAGGCTTTGTAATATAAGTTTTTGTGGCATCTCTCTTTGTTCCACTGCATTTGAAGAAATGCGATGATCAGTCAACCATGACTTTTCAAAGTGAACAAGCTCCATTCAGGGAAATGTTTTCAAATTTAACATCAGAGTATTTAGCTGAATCTTGAAACACATTGGTCCTGAAAGCTGGGTCTGGGCTCCTGCCTCACTTACTTATTTGGGAAAACATTGCCTGCCTTCAGTGTGAAAAGGCAGTTCTGTGACTCACTCGGCAGGCTGGGGGGTGCTGGTCAGAGGTGTCTGGCTGTTGGTGGATGAATGCCTGTCCCAGCAGCGCAGCTCTCAGCAGCCTGGTCACACCTCCTTACACTTTCCTAATCTGTTACCTTACTAACAGGGAAATCTTTGGGGATTTTTCATTTTGAAGTTCCCATAGGGCATGCGTGGCTGCAAAATCTGTACCTGTAGTACATTGATGTGGTTCAGTGATTGAGGGTAGAAAGCGATGGCCAAAGTCTCTGTGGCTTTTGAAAGTTGTTTGCTTTGTTCAGTGCAATTTTAGTTTCTTATGAGGACCGATTGTACTCATTGTCATGAAGCTTAATTGCCTGTTAAATCACCTGCAGATGCACTTAGTTGTTATTTCAGTAGCTTAAAACCTAGCACACACTAAAAGAATTAGTCTGCTGCAGAGACGCAGGTGGTAGGGGCAGGAGCTCAGCAGATGCTGTGTATTACTGCTCCCTTTGCTGCTCTAATGCTTGGTTTTGCTTAAGATTGAAGGTAGGCAAAATGATTTGTGGTCTTCATGTTGTCTGCTCTGTCCTGCTTCGTTACTGAATACATGAAGATGGTGATAATAATCTAGAAATAATTTTTTTTAATTATGAACATTAAAACTGAAAAGTGAATTTGGGATGCTGCTAGAGAGTGCAGTGTTACTTCTGTATTTAAAAATACTGGAGGAGGGAGGGGTTTGGGCTCCCAGTGCTTTTCCTTTGCCTCAGTTTTGTTCAAAGTCCCTTCACGACCAAACAGCTCACATATGGGAGATGGACAAGCTTTGTTTGGCTCCCGAAACTTCTAAAGGATCAGAAATTTCTGCCATAATCCTGTTTGTTTGTTTTATAGTCGCAGAAACAGTACTGTCTTTTTCATAATCAAATATCCTGGGAAGCTTCAAACTGAAGTTGTTCTCTCTCCTCCTGTGGAATCCTGGCTTTCCTAACTGGAGTGGAGGGGTGGATGCATCTGTATTGTTTTCTTTTTCTCCAGAGTAGATGTAAAATGGTGAGGGCAACTAAACACTGTTGTACAGGAATGATTCAGCCAAAGAAAATTCAGATATAAAGACTTGTTCAGTGATACAGACATACACTGTAAATATCCCATCCAGGTGTGGATATAAAATCAATAAGCTCTGAAATCAGAAGTGATTCATCTTAAAGCATGGGGCTGGGGAGACAGAAGTTGTGTGCTCATTGCTTGCTTCCGCCCACAGTTCACAGAGGTTCTTACTAATTTAAATTTTCATCACTTTGAAAATGGAGCTTCCTTCAGAACGTCCTGTAGAATAAATTGTAGTACATGAGCACTATGGAATTCTGGATCAGAAGCTGTGGGTAACACCCTTACCAGGTTAATTAAAACACGTGTGCCTGTGTAATTTCTGTTGTGAATTGAAAGGTGAAGAGCCAGAGCAAATGGATTTATAGCACAATTCTAAAATGACAAAAGCAGGAAATTTTCAATTACAACTGATTTCTTTGGTTAGCATAGAACTGTACTTTAGCACACAATGGCAACACAGCTGCTATTCTGTTGTTATTATCTTTGTTGCACTGCTCTGCTTAGTAATATGGCAGCTTGCTTCTCAGCATTTGGTCTGCACCAGCGTGTCTCCAGTTCCATGGAGCAGCATGGCTATAGGTCGCTCTCCTGGGCCCGGTTTTGAACCTGTCAGAGTGAGTTGTGCTGCTTCATACATCAGGCAACTGAGTTTGTGTCTGTGTGCAGAGCATTTCAAGCAGAAATCACATTTTGTTTGTCCATGACTGCTTTTAATTGACTGGCAAAGGTGTGATAAGGTTCATCCTCCAGAATAACAGCATCTTGGCCACATAGTTGGAGAACCTTGAGCAGTGCTCTTATAGCCCACAGGTTGTACCACAGAAGAAAGTAAGGTGTGATCAAATGAAGAGATGGAAGGTCCTGCATTCCCTATTACTCACAGCTTTCTGCCTTATTGGTGTGAGTCTACCAGGCTTTGTGTTCCTCACAGTGCTGTTGCAGTGTGACGTCCTTTTTGTCATTACAACTTTTGTGACCATCGTTTACTTTTTTAATGACGCATCATTGTCACTGTCAGGTAAACATAAAAAAACACTGCAATCCACTGTATTCATGGCATCTGTTTTCTGTAACTTCGGTTGTTTGGTCTGTAGAACTGTAGTGAGCTCATCTTAACGTGGTTTGGAAGTGGGACAAAATACAGCTGGTACTTGGTTTTAAGGCAAACTCAGAGCAACTGTAAGTTGTTTTTTTTTTCTCCCCACATGTTAAGACTTCCTTGGATACAGGACAAAGACACGCTTATTTATGGCTGTTTACTGTAATAAAGTAAACTAATGCTCTTATGCATTGTAGAGTACTCTCCTCATGCATCCTAAGTAGCTGTAGGGTGTTGATAGCTTCAGTGTGACTCTAAAGCCAAGTAAAATAGCCCTGTGTGCTGTCATCAGGTTTATTACAGCGTAATTTCCTTTTAAAAACAAGCCTCCTTTTAAGGACTTTTATCTTAAATAGCTAATGAACGTAGTGGCATTCAATAACAAAATACTGTTATGATGCCAAAAATAACTTCTTGGTCTCTTTGATCTTCATTTCAGCTGAAGATATAAAATTCCACTAGAGACTTTAGACAACAGGCTCCATTAATCTCAACAAATTGTTTCGAAAAACTGCAGCTATAGATGTTGATTAAGACAGTGAATAACCTTGGGTTTTAATTTTCAATACAACTCGAGTTAACTCTGCATTAATTGGAGTCACGCTACCAAGTCATGCTGTTTTGCTCTGAAATCTGCATGTTGCTGCTTCTGCTTATCTTGTCTTTGATTAATCATTCTCTCACTTGTTGGCAGCAGTTGCAGTGGGCAGGGAAGTGCAGTTCCAGGTGGAGCTGAGGGCTGCACTCTGCAGCATGGTGCTCCTGGGGCTCGGCAGGTTTCCACCTGGCACACTGAGGGCTGCCTCTAGTACTCTTAAAGCCAATCTTCTATCACTGACAGAGTTCCCATTTCATTCTTGCTGTGTCTACGTTGTGTAGCAATGTTCAGTGCAGGTGTGATGTGTCTGTTTGTGTCCTCTTAATTTCTTCTCTTCACCATAAAAACTTGCGCAGTTACCTAAGGATAAGAGCAATCCAGATGCAATCCAGATAGGAATGCATGATATTTATGTATAGCGCCTTAGTAGTTACATGCTTCCAAGGGATGCACCAACTGATGTATTTATCTCAACAGGAGCATTGTGTGGGTGCATTAATGGAGAAGGTACTGAGACCTGCAGTGTTTGCATGGCACAGACCTCTTTTGGCTTCATGGACTTGGACTCCTGGTGGCAGTGTTTCCTGAAGTTGGGCTGAGGGAACAGCTCGGCCCTGGAAGCCCGGGAGCAGCCAGGGCCACCAGCAGCTGGCAGAAAGGTTGTGCTGTGCAGCTCCTCCATGTCTCCCCAGGTCCCTCGGTTTTGTCTCGTGCTGGGCCTGTGCCGTCGTGCACCCTCTGACAGCAGTGCACGCTCGGTTCTGCCTTGTTAAAAACATCGCTGTGGGCCAAGTGGCGCTGTGGGTGTATTCAGGCTGCCCCAAGTCTGGGCTTGAGGCCCTGGCGAGGTTCTCTCTGAGGGTGACCTGGCTATATCCCTGTGACGAGCTTTTTCAGAGGCGTTCTTCTCTTTGCACTAGCCATCCCAGGTGGGATGCCATCCCAGGCTAATAGGCTGTTGGCACAGTTGTCTTGCAGATGTTGGATGTAATTCCAATAAATGCTCGGTAAAAAGTAACATAGATATTTCATTCCTTGATCTCTTACAGAAAGAGCTTTTGTTGTTTGTAACATGCAGTGCTGAAGAATGCAAGACAAGTCATGGACTGGGTTCTGTCCATACTCTGACTCTGTCAATACACCCTTCAGATGTTTCAGTCTGTTTTTTTGACACTTTTGTACAACTTGCAGTCATCAGCGTGTGATTTATTTAAACATGTGGGCAGTGTGGAAGTGTTGGATCGTGTGCTCTAAGGATGTGCTTCTGTGAATTACTCCTTTTTGGTGATTCCTTGGAGCTTGAAGGGAGGATGTGTGTTTACTTGGAAACTAGAAACAATACATTTAAATAAAATAGCTGTTACTGTAATGATCATTACAGGGAACAAATGAAATTAATTTCACTACTCTGTGCCAGAGCTCGTCTGTATTTTGCTGGAATTAAGGGATTTTTTTTTGTGTCTGCTTTTTTGAATATGATGTTAGTCAAGCTGATGATGTGCGTATGATACTACAGAACTCTCCACATTGGTGGCACTGTGTGAAGACTTTGTTATTGCAGCTCTAGTGAAGGCAGTGTAAATGTAGCTTGCTGACTGCGAGCAGCACATGTAACACGGTAACTCACATCTGCCAAGTTGGTTGTCCGCTTGTCAGGCAGTTTCTGAGCCACAGTTGCTGTGTGTGTACTACTTACTTTCTTGTTACGGGGAGAGAATGCATATTCAGTTTGTGTCTTGTCTAAACAGTAAAAGAAGCAGTTTTTCTCGCTCTAGAACTGGCACAATTACTATAAACTTTTTTGAAAGCTTGGGGCTGGATATAGCCTGATACCTGGAACTCCCTTGCTGGTGCCAGAGGCAGACTGGGAAGTGCTGGCTGAAAACCTCTTCTTGGAGCTTTTGAGCTGGGTGTGCTTGGAGCTTACAGCTGCATTCTTAGTTGAAGACTGAAATGTTCTGTATAAAGTTGACTTTTCACAGTGCAATTTCTAATGTGAAGGTACTTTGGCTTAGAGTTGCTTCCATACCTATGGTGCAAGTTAGTGTAGGGAAACTAGTGGGAAACTAAATCTTGCTAAGTGTTGCAAATCTAGATTAAAAAAAAAAAAAAAAATTATTGCGTGATGCTCATAGACTGGTCCTTAACTAGGAGTTTTTGTTTTGTTTTTTTCTTCCAGTCTTCATGAAGAAATCATTGACTTTTATAAGTATATGTCTCCCAGACATGAAGAAGAGAGAATGCGAATGGAAGTGGTGAACAGGATAGAAAACGTTATAAAGGAACTCTGGCCTAATGCAGATGTGAGTAGGATTGTTCTGTTTATTAAAATATAAAAGACAACATTTTGTGCCTGTTTAGTGTTTGAAGTTCTGAATAGTGAAAACACTGTTTATTCTCCTGTTTAAAAATAAATAAATAAATAAATAAAGCTTTCTAGTCAAATAAGAGAGGTGATGTTTATTTCTATGGTAATATAGGTCAACATTTTATATCACACATAAGAACAAAAAAGAACAAAGACAAGCTAGACCTGTAGTCAAAGAAAAGACGTAAAGTATGGCAAGGTAATGTTTAATCTCATTAATAATTATTAAGATGAGGGTAAATTTATCAGGCAGGCAGACATGCTTATACTGTACAAGTGGAATGCTGACAATGCCATGCTATGCAGGCCATAATGGGCAGTTAAACTGAATTGAAATATCTTACAAATGTAAATTATCCAGGTTTCTGTAGAGGAAAAAAAAAAAAAAAAAAAAACAAGTCTGCAGATCTTTTCACTATATATTGAGCTTTAAATCTCTAATGCCACTTTCCACTGAAGGTAGGTTTCTGCCAGTGCTTTGTTCAGCTGAAGCAAGTTTCTCCTCTGTATTTATGAGCTGTGTATTTATGGTCTACTTTGTTTATAATAAATGATGGATTGAAGAGAAAGTAGAAAAGCTTCTTTTACATCTCAAGAAATTTTTATGGAGACACTGTTGGGTTTTTAGCATAATTGTCTCTACTAACATGGTGTTCATTTCCAGAATGCAGATTTGTAGCCTTAGTCATTTATCTACAGATAAATATAGATAACAGTAGCTGAAAATAAAGACTTATTAACCAGAACAACAAACCAAATTCAGACAGCAAAATCTTTAGTTTAAGGAACGCACTTTGATCCTGCCACAGTAGAAGGTAATGTTATGACATGAGTGACTTTAACCTGCTATTCATTTCAGATCTTCCTAACATTTTTGTTTTTTGGGAAGTGTTTTTAGAGATTGGCAGAATGACTACTGGAATTCAGTATGAGCTACGTGTATGTGTTTGTTTTAATGTGTAAAATACACTACTGTCTTCAAGATAGTTCACATGTTACAGACAGCATGTTAGTGATGTGTATATATATAATGTGGAAAGAGCACATCAGTCTCTTGACTGATTCCCATCAGTCAAAGCCTTCGTCACAGAATTTCAGGGGATCGGTGCAGTCAGTACTACACATTGGGTAATTTTCTCTTTGAGGAAAAAGCAGTAATTTTTCTAATGGAACTGTGCCAGACTTCAGTATATCTCAGGGGTGTTGTGTAGCTCTCCAGAAACAGTGAGGAAACAAGGTTGTAGACCCTGTTCAAGAGCAGGAGTGGTGGCGTGCCACTGTGACAAGAAACAGTGCTGACCTTGAACAGTTCTTACTCTGATGCACCTTACCAAAGTCTTGTAGTGGTGGATTTCACCGAGAAAGCACATTATTTTCAGCCTAGGAAAGATGCCACTGTTGTCCAGACAAGTTTATGTGCTGTAGGCTTACTAGCTTAATGGGGTGAGTGGATTTATTACTTGGGGATCTTTCTTTGTTACTGCCGGATTTTTGAACGGTACACCAGAATTTACTGCTTTCCAAGGGGTTCTAACCATTTGTAGGACAGACTTAACCTGTGGAAACTAGATCTTTTATTTTTTTATTTATTTATTACATATATGACTTTGGGCCATTGAGAAAATATTTTTAATCTATCTAACATATTATTACTGGTTTTTTGAAGCCATAATCTTTTAAGAACTGGAATTGTGCCAGCTTATAACCTGGCAATTACGGTAATGTCATTTTTCTAATACTTTACAGACCTGCTTGGCAACTAACTGCTGAACTCGACTGTTTTAACTTTGACAGCCATCTGTCATTTTCCAGTCTTTTCAGTTAATCACTAAACTTTTGAAAATCTTACTGCTTTAGTACTTCCAAAATTTGAGTACTGAGTACATGCTCTGAGAAGGTGGAGTAGTATCTGGTCCAATGTCCTCTGCTGTAGCTGTAGTGTAAAGTGATTAGTTAATGTTTAAGCTGTTCACTTTGACTGATAGATGCAGCAAATCCAGCTAAAATAAACTTTCAAGTTAAACATACACATTCAGCTTTGCGTATGTTGTAAAAATCTGATACCACGGGAAGTAAAGTCAGGCTTCATGAATCTAATTGTTTAGAGATAGTGTGGAATGTGTGTGCACTTCTTTTTTTTCATTTTCCTGTTTCACGTCAGAAAAGGCTGAAAAAGCAGATGAAGAGGGGTAAAACTAGGTATCCTAAACTGTTACTTTATTTATAGAAGTTAGCAATTGTGTCATTTGCTGTCTTACTCAAGGGAATGTGCTTAGAAGGAAACATTCCTAGTAAGTGAGAACTGTTCTTGGCATCGGCAATCCTCTGACCATAAGAAAGGCTTTAATTACACTGGAACTGAGCAACCCAAAACATTAAATGAAGGCATTTAATGAAGGCACAATGGTTTTTGAATAGTTGAATCTGAAAAGCTAAGTATTGAACAAGTACTTCAGTGGAGTTTAGGATGCATTTGTCATAATGCCTTCAGCTTTATATGTGAGTGTGTGGACTCACTGAGGTAGTGTTGTGTACTTCATGCACTTCAGTTATAAAGATACTATGATTGGAAATAGTAGGACTGTTTATTTTTATAGACTTCAGAAAATTCATATTTTAACTTAATGATGTAGCAGAAAGAGGAATTTAAATTGGCTAGGGATAGATTTGTTCTTTGTCCTGATGTGGGGATTTTGATAGGACAGACTTCCCAGTGTTTTGTGGGTTTCCATGTTCTGTTCTGCATAGTGAGGACATATTTGGACATGTACCATGTTAAAGCTCCTTCAGGAACTCCGGAATTTAACTCGAACAAGTTTATGGAGATGAATACTGACAGCAGTAGGAGTCCATTGCAGTACTATGAAATACTGTCTTATGAATGTGTATTCTTACCTCTGTCTGCACAGAATAAAAATAAAGTGAACAGTATTGGCACAGTCTGAAAACCAGCACAGCTCTCATGATAGTATCCTGCATTTGGGATGTTTTTAATGTGAAAATGGCTGCACAACTACTATGGATTAAATTCTACTTTGATAATAAATCTAAATCTTTTAAAATATCTGTTCTGATTTCCCCACTCTTCCTCTTCCATCTCTGTAGTTTTGATGGATAAGAGAGGGATTGGAGTGTGGGTGTGGGCTTCTTTTATAGTAATTCAGTTTCTCATACTCCAAATTATTGTACAATAGCAGATGTTCTCTCATTCCTTTCAGCAGAGGTCATATATGTTGTATCAGTAAGTTTATGAATATTTTCAGGGTTGTTTATTCAATAAGGGCTTTCTTTGCTGTTGAGTGGAGCACACTCCTTTGTTTAGTAATGTGAAGTCATATTTGGACTTTCTTAACCCATCTACGGTGTTTGCTTTATTATGGAAAAGTACTTTTCAGACTTTTTTAGTGGTGGAATAAATCCTGATTTGGCTGGACCCAAATCAGAATTTATAGTTTGATAGAGAGTGCTTTTTTTTTATTATTATCATAAGTTTAAAATTATTTTTATTTTTATTACATTCCTATCTTTATTATGTCTTGTATTTCTGCTTTTGTCAAGATATAGTAAAATATTGATACTAGTGCAGTAACATCTCTTGCAATCTTTTGTAGTGTGAGCATCTATGGACTTTGAACATTAAGTTTACTGCAGTTGTGTGCTTTTTGTTGGAGTGAGAAAGGTTAAAGAGTGAGGTGATGCAAAATAATCAAGAGGAAGAATTTGTGTTCTGCTTCTCAGCCTTTTAAAGTGTAAAAGCACTTGTTTACAGAACATCGTCTTTTCCTGTCTCCCTCTTTTCTTATCCCAAAGGGAAAAAATATGAAAAGTGGGTCACTTGACATATACATAGGTGGAAATCAAGCTAGTTCGTGAGACTCATTAAAGCAGAATATGCAACTGTAAGGTGGCTCCAGGAAACGCATCAGAAGACAGTCTAGTTGAAAATTAGTCCAAATGTGTAGATAACTTTCCTTTGAAGTCTCCTCAGTCCCCTCTGGGACTTGGATTTTGAGTCTGACCTCCCAGTGAGGCGTGGGTACATTAAAGAGATTGAGGTTTCGGCCAGCTTGCAATATATACACAATGTTTTCAACTTCCAGTGCTTATAAAAATCCAGCACAATGAACTGAATCTTCATGATCATGTGACAATTCCTGAAGCTATTTTGTTGTTGTTTTAGGAGAGAGTTGTGCTACCTGTAATTCAGGAAAAAAATACAACAACAACAAAAACTATTGAGTTTAAATTTTTTATTCTTTTTAAGTATGCAAAGCAACAGAAGTATATAAAGCTAAATTCTGAAAATGTGTTTAAAAACAGAACAAAATCGGAGTTGATCTAACTTTTTTTTTGTGTTGTCTTTTGTGCATGTGTGTGTTCTGTCAGTCATCAGTGTTTAAAATCATCTGGTTTATGGCTTTTGCCAAACTTGGTTACAGTAAAAATTCTGACATTACAGAAAAAGTTTAGTAGGAAAAAAGTTGAAGTTGTTAACGTTATTATCTGTGCTTACATAATAATTAACTATTTATACATATATATATATATATACGTTAGATATGTAAATGCTTTGACAGAAAAGAGTGCTTTCTTTCATAACATACCTGCTAGCAATACCAAATTCTGCCAATGGAGGGTAGCAGTAATCATCCTTTACAAGCAACTGTAGAAAATTTGTTTGTCTTCTGAAACCTGCAAATCTGATTTCTTACGCACTGTTCTTGTGTTCCAGGTGCAGATATTTGGAAGTTTTAAAACTGGTTTATATTTACCTACAAGGTTAGTAATTTTGCTGTATAAATTTCATACAGGAAAAAGGATATCCTGTGGAATCTGTACCCCTGTAGTGATTTATCCAATATCCCAGTATCTGTTACTTGTGCATATATGTCCATACACTTCTTTTACTAAGAAAGGGTTGTGCTGTTAATACTCTGCAGAATGTGCAGAAATACAGTAATTAGTGCTACTAACTGTAATACATCTATATAGGCTTCACGTTATCAGTAAAAGATCTGAATTACTACACTGTTTAAAAAAATAAATAAAATCATAATTTTCTTTTCTTTGTGAAACCAAAGAACCAAAATAAGAAGTCAGCCTTCTTATAGAAAAGCCAAATTTCATCATCTAGAGGTGAAAACATGTAGGGCTATCTTGTTAATGTTAGCATTGAAGATTAAAAAGAAAAAAAATCAATGCTGTACTGTTTCTTTTCCTTTGTCTTCTTTTGTGAAATCTGTATAGTAGTTAACCTCTACCTTTTCAAAATCTGTTACTAGTTTTCATAAAGAAAAGTCATTGCTCTGTGACTTTATTGTCTTCTGTATAGAAATTTATAAGTTTTTTTGGCAATTGAATAGAAATAGAATGAAAGGCTTAAATGGCTGCAGGAAAAAAAGACATTTATGTAGCATAAGTCTGAGATTAACATTTTAATTCGGTTCTGTAGATATTCCAAAATATTCTTTGGAAACACGAGAAATTAATATCCAGTACTTACTGTGAGTGATACCTGAGTCATTGCACCTTCTGTTGTCAGATCATGAGGGTTACTACATGAACTGTTTTAGTCTAAATAGTTGCAGAAAACCTGAATTGATCCTTTTTTGTTTAAAAAGTTAGAAGGCCTACAAATATGTATTGTTTTTACGCTTGGCCTCATTCTTGGCCTTTTCTACATAGATTTTAAATGGGCTTAATTAAACTTGATTGTGCACTGGTAATGCAAGAGATTCCTATCCACATGACTAATAACTGTAGTTCTGTACTATATTTGCTTGACTGTCTTGAAGTTGATGGAATAACAGAAAAAGGTTTGTTGTTTTCTACTCGATTCCATATACTTTGTTTTCTCCATATTGGTTTCAACTGAGTTTTTGGCGGAGTGTGTTTTTAATTCTGTTACTCTGTGTTAGAATTTCTCTAATATCCATTATTTATACAAAATCTTCAGTATCAGTTTAGGTGATTGTTCTGCTGCTGGGTCTTTGTATTATCTTGCAGGTACTATGTTTCCTCAAAGTGATGAGAGGGCTGCCTTTTCTTTCTTAGTGTACATAAGACGTCTCCTACTGCCACCATCAGCATCACTAGTGTGTTAAACACTAGTTTAGTTAAAGTAATTAGAAGAGAAGTATTTAGCACCATTTCCTGCTCTCCAAGCAGGTTTAAACATGGTTTTTGGAAACGTGCTGAATGCTGCCTGTCCTTGTCAGCTAAATGGTATGCAGTTGAACTGGTGCTGAACTTACCTGTTGCTGACATTAGTTGTTGTCAAGGGATGTTTCATCTAGTGCAGATGTAGTTTCTTTGAATGCCTTGAGAATGTTAAAGCATCTTATTTGTGAATGAGCAAACCTATGAAACCTATGTGGAGTGGAAGGAGGAATGGTACGCGTAGTGTTATTACTTTTTTTTTTTTTTTTACTGTATTCTGTTATGCAGTTCTCAATATTCCTGAAGTGACCTTAGCTATACTTAACTGTAGGTTTATACACCTGCCTTCTTTGCATAGGAAATCAAGAAAAAAGTTGAGAAGCAAAGAGGAAAAAGAGTAATTAGGGTTTCAGCTCACTGCATAGCTAAATGAACGTCAGTGTGTGTTGGCGGGAAGTGTAGAGGGATGGAGATACTTCTTCAAGGAGCTGAGTTAATGAGTGAAGTTAATTAGAAGGTTTGATCTTATTTAACAGCTTGTTGCTTCCTGAAAAGTTGCCACGTTTCTCTCTCTCCTTCCTTGCTCCCTGTTGTTAGCATTACATGCCAGCTGCTTACCACGCGCCCACTTTGGTGCTCGGATCATCTGGAAAACAACCTTTGAGTTGTGAGGAGACAGGAAATTACCCCCAGAGTGTGGGTTGGTTTTTTTTGTTTTGTTTTGTTTTTTGCATGTGGAGGGAGAGGGGCTGAGTGGGTATCGGTTTCTGCCAGGCTCATTAGTATATGAATTGATTTGCTGTAAATTAGACAAATACCAGACTTGGAGTAAAGAGGACAGGACTGTGCATCTGGGAGAGGAAGATGGGGAGCAGGGCTTTCCCTTTCAGTGATTAGCTGTTAAATTGACCTTACTGACGAATACAGCCCATATATGATTCACAATTATTTACCTTCTTGCTCTGAATTACTCTGGAGAAGCTGATCTCTCTGCTGACTGTGTGATGTGAGGAGACTCATGTCTGACTTTGGCAAGCCGGTTGATTTGTACGTGTGTCAGTCCTCTGCTCTTGGTAATCTGAAATGTTCTTTATCTTCCCAAGCGTAACAGTTCACCCCCACCCCTTTCCAAAGAATATAAAGAATAAATTACTTGGCTAAGCTGCATTCCATCAGCTTACTTCTAGTTACGTGTGGATATCAATTGTCTGTCTTTTTGGTGTATTGGTCTTTTAATTTGAATATGTCTATGTTTTCTTTTCATTTCAGTGATATTGACTTAGTTGTGTTTGGAAAATGGGAGACGTTACCTCTTTGGACCCTGGAAGAAGCTCTTAGAAAGCACAATGTAGCAGATGAAAACTCAGTAAAGGTTTTAGATAAAGCAACTGTAAGTTTGGGAAAGGAGGGTGTTTCCTTTTTTAAGCTAAATTTCTAGACTAAGGAAGATCGTTGTTAAAAGGATAAATACTTATAAGCAGAAGCTACTTCACATATACATTCAAAATAGAACCTTTTTATTTAATGATGATTTTATTTCTGACAAAATAGTTGATGGTGTTCCAAAAGAAACATTTCTTCAATTGGTAAAAAGTCTTTGGAGTTTTCACGCAGTGCAGTATATGCTTGCTTTCAAGTGTGGTTATGCCAGTCATTGAGGTGAATTAATGTGATCAAACTCGTAAGTTTCTGGACAGAGTTTGTACTTAAGTGAGTGAAATATATGTATTTTTTATTGCCAGTAAGCAGACATAATATGCTTTCATATAGAATTATGAAATTCTATATGTACAGTACAGTACAAGTATTGCATAAATGTTTAATGGTATTTCTTGTGCAGGATGAGATTAATTCTATTCTGACTTCCTCCCTTTTGCTTGTTGTAAGAGTATGTTAAGGGTGTTGAAGTTTAAGCAGGTGTCTGATTGCTGTCATTAGTGAACAACATAATTTGGAAACCATGCAGGTGGAGATGCAATAGAGTGCTCTCAGTACCTTCTGCTTCTTGTTTAAAGATAATGTTGCTGAGGATTCTGTGTCTTTTCTTAGGAGTATGTCTGTTATCATTTATTTCTTAGGTGTTTGTCTCCCTCTGGTGTTTGTTTCACCTGCTAGAACTGTGCTACACCAGAAACTGAGTAAAACCAATGTAAAATAAATAACATTGAAGCTAAAGTGTTATGTTTTGTTAAAACAGTATGGTAAACTGAAAACAACATATATGAGTTAAGAAAAGCAAAATTTGAGCAGATAGGCAGAGTGTGTTCATAACTAGTTAGGAGACCTGTTTTTTCTATTTGCCTTCTCTATGAATTCGTAAGATATATCAGTTTTATTGATGCATATCATTAAGAATGACCACAAACGTGTGTTGACTTAATCTGTCTTTCTTTTGCAGGTACCTATTATAAAACTGACAGATTCCTTCACGGAAGTAAAAGTTGATATCAGTTTTAATGTACAGAATGGGGTTAAAGCAGCACAGCTCATCAAAGATTTTATCAAGGTTAGGCAATACTGTGATAGAGCTATAGAGCTCTATATTCATGTGATGACTTAATTTGATTCTGTTTTACTTTGACCTGCATCCTTACTGCAGATATGCATTCACAGTTAGTTTTTGTTGTCTGGCAGTACTGCGTGTAGTTCTTATGTTTATTGCCATCAAAGACCTGAAAAGAGTAAAAATGTACAAAGAGAATACATGTGGAAATGTTACAGTGATACAATGACTAATGAAAATGCATTAATACTGACTTTGAATGTTCCGCCTTTTTAACTGTGGTTCCATGAACATAAAATCAGTAGTGCTCAGGTAGGAATAATCTTGTTCTAGATTGAATATTGTTTCAGTATACAAATGCTGATTAAGTTAGACGCAGCAAGTTATTGTTCAGGAATTCCCTGATAGCTGTCTCATAGATACTATCACCTTTTGTTTTTTTCTCCATATATTGGATGTATTACAGAATCTGGATTACTGTTACAGTACCTTTATATACTTTTTTTCTATTCAGTGTATTGGACACTTGTGGTAGATCTTTTATGAAAATAGTAGAAAATGTTACTTGGATTTTCATGTTCTGTGTAAGGATATGAAGTGTGGTCTCATTTTGGTGATATGGTATTGGTTTTCTACTGCTAAGTGCTTTGTTTTGTTTTTAGCCTAACAACAGGAAAAAATATTTCAATAGTTAGATAAGCAAAACTCCTTCAGGAAAATCTGTAAGTCTGAGTAAAGCAAGCACTTTAAATCAAAATGATTAGAAATAATGTACATCTGTCTTGATAATGTTATTGAGTTGCAAGGTAACTTCCAAGTATTGGGATTTTCTCAGTTCTGATGAGCTAGATATATGGACTTCAGCTTGTTAATCTTTGATTCTTGTATGTATGTATAGTAGTAAGTATGAAAGTAACTCAGTTTGCTTCTACACTGTCTTCTACTTCAACCTATAGAATTTTTATTGGAGAAAAAACAAGTCTTCATTCTTTGCTCCGTTTTGGCATAATAGCCTTGAGTACTTGTCTGCCTAGTCCTGTCTGTGTGTGCTTACATAAACCTTCCTCCTAAAATTTGTATATGTGAGGTTTTTAGCATCAGTTGTTTATATGCATCAGGGTATCCTAACACTTTTATTCTTCTTTTTCAGAAATATCCTGTATTACCATATCTAGTTTTAGTATTGAAACAGTTCCTGTTGCAGAGGGACCTTAATGAAGTATTCACAGGTGGAATTGGTTCTTATAGTCTTTTTTTAATGGCTGTCAGTTTTCTTCAGGTAAGCTTAATGAAATCTATTACGGTTGGTGCTAATGGGCATATATTATGCGGTTTAATTGTTAAACTTAATAATTTAATCCCTTTTGTTTGTGGTTTTGCACCCCCTTTTTATTTACAAATAGCCACATCACACCTGTCTTCTATTCTGTCTTCCATACTGCTGCTTCTGCAATTAGAGGAGATGTTTGGAACATCCATTAGTGTATTGATACCAGGTCTTGAGCGTGGTAGTGTTAGTGTTAGATACAGCTGTTCTTTATAACACTTGGTTTCCAGATCATACGTCTGTATGTGGTTAAATGAATACAATAGAATTTTATTTGCTTGTTTAGGATTTTAACCTGGTATAGAATAAAGATTTGACTTTCTGTTAAATATTAGAGAACAGAATTCATAAGCTAAATCCATTTTGTTATTTCAAGCTGAGAAAACACTGCAGAAGTACGAAGTAGCAATTTCTCTCTTCTAGCCTTATTTTTTTTCTTGTATTTAATTTTATTGTTTAACTGTGTGTATACACTGTGTGTGTGTATATTTGTACTTTTTCACATTGTAGTTACTTTTAAACCTGACCCTTGAACTGGAGATCAGTGTTTGCTCAGTGCAATTTTCAGTTGACAGCTGAGCAGAAAAGAAATGAACATAACAGGCATATCTTTTTGAAACAAACCCAAACATTCCTATTCCCTTTTTTTTTTTTTTTTTTTTTTACTTGTAACTAGTGGCATCTCCATTTGGAAAAACTGATCCAGTCAAGTTTTATATCAATTACAAAACCAATTTGTAATTTCTTAGACTGTGTGCTTAACGGTAAGGGGGTTAATTTATATAGCTTTGTAGATTGAAATCATGTTTTGAAGATCAAATTGATTCTGGAGCATTCTTTTTTTTTATGTGTGTATATGAACTCTGCCATTGGCACTGAAGTTGACTTACTGAACTGAAAGTTCAAATACAAAGTATATTAATGTTAGAAATACATTTAAAATTCAAACATAGAGGCAGAAATATTTGCCAGCCGTATTGTACAGAGGTAATGAGTTTATAAAAGCTTTGATTATGTCTTGTTTCAAAGAGGCAGGACAGCTTTATCAAGAATAGTTACTACATTCACGTATGTTTGCTTTATAATTATGTATTACTTATTATATTTCAATGTGCTTGCCTTGAACTAGAAAAGAGTATAAAGGTAAGCAGAAGAGGACTTACAGGCACTTGAAGTATTAAGGAAATTATTTTTTTTCTTCTCTTCTTAATAGCTGCATCCCAGAGAAGATGCCTGCACACCCAATGCCAACTATGGTGTTCTTTTAATAGAGTTTTTTGAATTATATGGACGTCACTTCAATTATCTGAAGACTGGAATCCGAATAAAGGATGGTGGCTCTTACGTTGCCAAAGACGAAGTGCAAAAAAGTATGCTAGATGGCTATAGACCATCAATGCTGTATATTGAAGATCCGTTACAGCCAGGTAACCTCACAAGCCATACTTTTCTTTTTGACAAAGAGAATGCTAAATTCAAGAGTTAAACCAAGGAATAGTGTAGTGACACCAAAAATCAAAGAAATGCCTTGTTTGTGTCTGAGAACACGAGATGGACTCCGAATGTTGTGATTTTATTTATTTATCTATTTTAAATGTTCGTAGCAAATGCTGTCTTGCCATCCAAGAGTGTGCCTATGCTACTGTCATGAAATTTGGATATAAGAAGGCATACCAAACAACTTTACAGTCCTCAAGAGTTGTGACAGCAATATAGCTACAGCAATGCAGCTATGCAGCAATGCAGCATGAGTATGGGCTGGTTGTGTGTACATATGTCCCTTCCAAGCCTGTGCCTGCCTCTGTCGTGGTTGCACCTTTGTGCTTTACAATATATACTTATGCCCACTCTTCTCATTCACAGAATCACAGAATTGTAGGGCTTGGAAAGGACCTCTGGTGATCATCTAGTCCAACCCCCACTCTGTGATTCTGTAAACACAGCAATTGTATTCTGTCTTGTTACTTTCAATTGTTAACATGAATGTTGGATTCTGAAGTGGTAAATGAAGTGCTGTTTTAGAAAAAAGTGTATGTTCTTCCAATCTAACTGTCGCCCAGGATAGTACTGTTACATTTGTAATACATGCAGTACATGATTTTTATTTCTATTTGTATTTTTCTTCCTGTATTGAACCCTTTTCGACTTCCATACATGTAAATATCTATAGGTTTCCTAAACTCTGTCATATGTTTAGGCTTCACTAGTAGTCTTGTATTGTAAAAAGTTTAACTGTAGTGAGATGGAACTTAAGGACAGTTAAAAACAAAAACAAAATAACATAACTGTCCCCTGTCGGAAAGCAGATAATAATGGTTTCAGTTTCATATATTTATTTATATTCTTATTTTAAGGTAATGATGTTGGGAGGAGTTCATATGGTGCCATGCAAGTGAAACAGGCTTTTGATTATGCCTATGTTGTTTTGAGCCATGCAGTTTCCCCAATAGCTAAATATTATCCCAACAACGAAACTGAAAGGTAAATTTTATGAGTCTAAATCTCAGACATTAATTGCTTATGTTCTTGTGTACCTAAAATTAATTGTTTGGAGTTTTCTTCTTTTCTCCTGGTTTACAGTATATTAGGTAGAATCATTAGAGTAACACAAGAAGTGGCCACCTACAGAGACTGGATATCAAAGCAGTGGGGAATGCAAAGTAGGACTGAGTCTTCATGTAATGGTAAGATTTGACTAAGCATACAGGACAGACTTCCTGTATATTTTGATTACATACATTTTTTTGTTGCTTCTGCTCCACGCAAAGCGATGCATACGTCTTAATATAATTTTATTTGCGAAGTGGAGATGGATTTTCTTGTGTTTTCACCCAGAAAATTTAAACTTCTATAAGAAAGATTGTATCATAGCATCACTAGCATCACTATTCTACAGTGTTAGATTTGGTTAGTATGGAGGTCTGTAAACAGTGCTGGCTTGCAAAACTAAGCTCCTGACAAACATGAGATTTAAATCATGTGTTGTTACTGTCACACTTCCTTTGTGGGTAGTGTTTGAAAAATAATTATTAGGAATGCTAGTAAAAATCCAAATCTTTACCTTTTGTTCATCTTTTATTTTTAACATTTAACATAATGTCTACATACAGAAGCAGTATTTAAACAAGGATTGACCATATAAGTAAAATAAGTCTTTAAAACAGAAATAAGAATTGTGATTGATATTTTGTTATTACTAACAAATGGAAACACACAAGATCTATATAGAGATCTTGTTGAAAAATGTATTTTAAAATAATCTTTGTTTCCATTGCCCAGTAACAAGTTGTCACTCTCTTTGGGTGTAGGTGTATGTGTGAACTGGAAATCTTCAAATTAATTACAGTAGTCTACAATTAATTTTAGAACGTTAGCTACCAGAAGTCTTCTCCTGTTAGCCATTAAATCAGAGAAGATGCACATACTGGTCTTCAGGCTAGGCTGGGGTTTTATTTGTTTTTAAAGATATTTTTAGTGATTTCCCCAATGGCCCCCAGTGGGCCATTTCTGTTTTACCTCTCTGTAGATCTCTGTGGCACTGCTGTACCACTGGCAATGGCAGTCAACCGCAGTTTGGTCCTGCAGGCTCCGTAGCATGACTTATCTGCCTCTTGAGACGTATGAAGCTGTATATAAATAAAGCTAGTGGTGCAATAAACGTGTATTACGTAAATCTATTAGAAAGCCAATTCAATATAAGTTGTCCAAAAAAGCCTGACAGCCTTTAATGTGGATATTAGTTACTGGGGAAGAAGCAGGGGTGACTCCAAGGTGCGATATGTGGGACAAAGCAATTATTTAGTAATAACAACCTTATATTAGGAAGGTAGTGGTGACAGTTGCAATGTTCGCCTGGAAGGTTTAGTTTAGATTAAAATTTGATTCTTTTTATTTGTTAAAGTAGAAGTTAAGAAATAAAAGAGTTCTTTGTCTTGTATTTTCAATTGAGGGAGTCATACAAAGCCAATGAGAGTTATTTGGAGTTCTTATGACCCTAGCAGCTCCAGTAGAAAACAGCTGGGAGTTGCTGAATGCTGAGTGCATAGGAACAGTATTTAGAGCTAAAATAAAGCTAAATATAGAGTGCTGTTTAAGCATGCTGTAAAGCAGTTCTATTAATCCACACATCTGGGCTCTGTTAACTGCCCTCTTCCATGCCTTATCTCTCTTTCATCCTGAACTGTGGGTAATGCTTGGTTGTTCTCATAGTGTATAAGTCAGTTTGTCTCATTACCTTGTCAGTAATCCACCATAGCCTCTGCATGGACCACATACACACAATCATACAAATGTGCTTGTATATATTAAAAGTCTGTACAGATGGACAGATGTCTGTCTGTGTCCTGCTGGATAGAATAGATACATAATACCTGAATACGTGCATATATTGAAAAAAATAATAATTAATGTCACTTAATGTATGTTGATGCTTCTATCTCATTTTTAATAGGTAATGGAGTAACCCTGATAGTAGATAATCAGCAACTAGACAAATGCAACAATAATCTCGCTGAAGAGAATGAAGCACTGGGAAAACCTAGAAATAAAACTTCAGAAACACTTAGTAAACATTCTTCAAATTCTTCATCAGGTCCCTTATCATCGTCATCATCTACACTGTCCAGCTCTAGTGATGTAGTAAGTTGGAAGCTTTCTGCATTTTGATTTTAAACTGTGTTTTCTTTATTGATATTGCCACAGAACACATTTGGAAAGCATAGAAGCAGAGTTAAATATTTCATCTAGAATTCTAACTTGCCTAAGATATTCCCTTTTATGCAATTCTTGTACATGTAAATTGCAGTGTGGTTTTTGATGCCTCGCATGTAAGAAAGTCAGTGCAGTAGATACAAAGCTACATAGCCCTTTTTTATGTATATATTTTTTAGAAAGACTGGTAGTCCTAATCTGTACACTTAAAAAGAAAAATAGAAAATGTCTTAGAAATAAATCTGTTTGAATGAGAATTCTATTTAAAAAATAATAAATGAAAAATATTAGATTCCAACATTGGAATCATGAACCAATATGTTTTAAAATCAGTCTGTTCACTCAGTAAGAATTCTGAACTGAAAGTTGAATAAACAACATTTCAAGTTTTATCCATTGCTAGCTTTATTTCTAAGGCAAAATTCACTTACTTAAAGAAAAACACATTTGTTCTTAAGAAAAACTCTGTAATACTTTACATTTTTTGAAGGATTCTGATGGAACACCTTGCAAAACCTCTAAGCAATTGAGTTGTCGCCAGCCTACAACAAACAGAGTGGGGTCACAGGAAGTATCACTGGAATCCTCCCAGTCAAGTGGGAAAACACAAAACAGCCAAACAGGCAATACATCCAGCAACACGAACAAATCTCAGGTTTGTGAAATGTTTAAATGTTACAGCTGCCTAGATTGAGTATTACACATACTCTCTATGGAAGGATAGTTTGTTCTGGAAAGAAAATATTGTGTTTTTCTCCTTTGTTCCACTAGAAAACACTGAGTACTGTTTGCATTTAAGTCATCCAGTTCTCTGTCTAGTTTAGTTTTGTGCTTTTTCCAGTCTTAAACATATTGACGGTTGGATTGACTTTATTTTGGGAAGTCTAGACTTGTTAGAAGTACATGTTTGTGTTATAAAAATTCTCTTTTTTGCAAAAATTTTGTCAGTCCATTCTTACCTGCAAAACATGAGAAATAATGGGACATGCATATGCTTTAGTAAATAACAGTAAGCAAAAATGTGTATGTAAAACAATGACTGACTGCTGCATTAGTTGTTGATCCTTATTGAAATGCCTTTTAGTAAAGGAGATAGAGATGCTTGCTGACACATGAAATTCCTTCTCCTTTCCCCTTAAATTCAAATATCTCTATGGTGAGACCTAACAGCTTATACACCAGGGGATTTCTCTTTTTGAAAAATACTTTGGTGACAGCTCAGTAATCTGGAAATACAATGTGCCTCTATATTCAGTATATCTCTGAATATATGCAGTTCAAATTTTTCTATTTCTTCAGAATTTAGGACTATTTTAATGAGTGAAAAATAGTCTGGAATCTAATGTAATGTTTCTGAAACGTAAATTTGAAGACTTGCTGCCTCCTGTTTGCTGCTGTTCTCTAGCTAATGAGACAGCTTAAAAAAACAGGCCTTAGATATGCCATTCACATATGTTTGTGTTATTGCACAGAGCCAGTTCTGGTACTGGCAGGTAAACACACACAACCTGAGGTATTGTACATCTGCAGAAAGATGTGATGTAAAATTAGTCTTGATCTTAAAGGAATGTTGTCTTAATTTGCGTAGATTATGAGATTTGAGCAGTCTTCATCTCTTGGATTATGGAATTCTGTTTCTGTATAACACGTTTTTGATGGTTGCACAGTAGGTGAGATAGAACAGTTCTGTCGTTATCAAAATTCAAAGTGCTGTATTCTTCACTCTCTTGACATGCGTGGTTTGGATCTAGAGATGAGATTTGTTTGCAGCTGACAAAATGAAAGATTTGTGGTTTCACTCTGCCACTCAAACAATGGCCCAGCTTCTGCCTTGCCAGTTCCTTTGTGGACTCATTTTCATGAGTTGATGTCCTTGTTACCCCAAAATAGGTTTGTGTAATTGCCACACTTTCTCCTTACCATGGACTTACTGGGCTCTCTTTCTTTTTACAGCATGGATCTGCACGGTTATTTCGCTCTTCTAACAAAGGCTTCCAAGGTCCAGCAAACTCAAGCCACGGTACCTCAGTCACAAACAAACAACATCAAGGCAGCAAATCACACCATCAGTATTTCCATGGCAAAAAGAGGAAACACAAGAGGGATGCAGCCCTTTCAGACCTTTGTAGATAGTTGCCTATTTTATGACTGTTCTTCTGTGTGCAATGATCTCATGCTACAGGATAGTTTGATAGTGACTCCTTGGATCTCTTCCGGAGCTTCAGACTGTTCGGACATTGATTAGCAAACTGCATTTTTTTTTCCCAGCTCGCCACGGAACGGATCATGAAGATTGATCACTGCAAAAATAAAAAGTAATAATAAAAAATAAAAAAAAATTAAAAAAAGAAAAATAGAAAAAAAAAAAGAAAAAAATTAAAAAGAACAAAAAATTTTAAAAGGAAAAAAAAAAAGGAAAAAGTCTGCTCATTTGATAAGTCATATGCTACAACAGGGTCATTTAGGATATAAAAGCTTGAATGTAAAATAAATGTATTTCCCATCAGCTCATGCTGACCTGTAGGGGTAGTACTCAGTGTGTCTAGGGGGTGGTTAACAAAACACAGAAAATAGGAAAAAAATAAAAAAGGCAAAAATTGTATTTTGAGGGAAACCCAGCCTTTAAACGTGAAAGTAATTTGTGCATGATTTTTTTATTATTTTTGCATATACTTACCATTTTATTGTGTATATATAGATGACCATATAGGAAAACTGACATTTGTAATAGTGGATTTGTTAATACTTTTTACATAACATTACTGTTTAAATTGTAAACATAAATTTTTCTCAGGATTAGTTTGGAAAATAATCTGAATTGTCATCTTAACATCCATATAAAGAGACATTACTAGTTATATTGCTCAGAATTTCTTTTCTTGGCATTAAGATTTAATAGAACATTTGATCTGCAAAAGCTGTTCCTCTGGAAGAAAGTTTTATGGTGACAAATGAAATGTTTCATTTGTATAAAGTGTAGCTGTACTTTGTGTAGACACTGAGCTTGTCATCTCGGAGAAGTAACCTTCACCTTGTTTTCTAGAGTGCCATCATTTCAGGGCAGTGGGGTTTTATAGTTGCACCCTTCTCTTCCTCCCCTTAGTGGTCCTCCCTCCCTCTTTTTTTTTTTTTTTTTTCTTTTTTTGATGTAAGCCACTTTGGGGAGGGCTGGTTGGTTGGTTTTGGTGATTCTTTTTTTTTTTTTTTCCTTTTTTTTCCCCCCTTAGTTTAAAAAACAAAATCAAAACAACTCGGTTTGCTACAGGCCGTTTGCATTCCTGGGCTGCTTGGATCCCATGCCTCTTTGTTTGTGCCTTCCCTCCCCATTCTAGGTCTGTTTTTTTGTCTTTTATATTTTTGCTAACTCCTGTAGGAGATGATAACTGTTGAAGCTTTAAGTAAATTTTACAATTAAAGTATTTTTTCTCACTCCCCTCCAAGGCATTTTTGTATTTACACTTAATTATTATTAAAAAAAAAAATCAAATGATGAAATATATTTTGTATTGCCTTAAAAACCCAAACCTTTCATATCTCATAGTATTTCTTCATTGAAGTAATTATCAGTAAATTCAGACTCCGCATTTGTCTGGTTCAGTCACATTGTAAGCCTGGCTGCAGAAAGCTCGGTGCCATGAATGCAAATCAGATGTGTAACTGCAGGTATCGTTTGGAAAAGGGGCTGGGACACTTCAGTGGTAAAATGTTGAGTGGCATTTACTTTCACATGTTTCTTTTAAGAGGGAAGTTTGTACCCGGCATACATGGCTGTATTTAATGCAGCTGTTCTGGAGATGTTGCTTTTATAAAAAGTACTGTTAGCTTTTCTTTTTTTAATATATATACGTTTGTGGAATTCTACAGACCAACCTGACCTTTGATGGGCACTAATGAGTGCAATGATTTTTAAACTAAAAAAAAAATGCACAAATAAGACCAGAACTGATGTCATCACTTAAATGAATAAACATTTTCAATGTGTTAACGTGTTTTACTTCAAAAAGGAAAGAATATATATATATATATATTCCAGAAGTGGAATGGAAAGTCACAACAGTTACTCGAACACTAAGCTTAAGTGATGTTAATTTGACAATATTTAAAAAAGAAATTAGATTCATATTTTAATTTGATCAGATTATTTTATCCACAGGACGTTGAGCTTTTATTCATAGAAACTAGTAAAAGTTATACCACATTATGCATAATCACAGTATTTATTTTGTTTTAGATTATTGTGAATGTGTAGACTTATGTTCACCGCTTAGGGAACAATTATTTATAAATTATATTAATCCAGTATTGTTAGCTGCTATTAGCAAAACTGTTCCAAAACTAAGTACCTGCAAAGATCTGTATCGCATTTACCACACTGAAGTGTTTTTAAAAGAATCACCCTCATTGTTGAAAGCAAATGTACTCTTAGGGTGCAGATATTAGTGTTCCAATAAGCATGTGATAATTTTAAGGTGGTGGTAGCGGGAAGATAATCTTGATTCCATTGGGAATCTTAGGTTTGCCTCAATTTATGGTTTTCATAAATTTAATGGAAAATAGCTTTTCCTGGACTGCTCAAGTTTCTTTTTGGTAAACAGTATCTTTCTAAAAGAAAAAAAAAAAAAAAAAAAAAAAGCATGAAGGAAGAATTGAGGTATTTTACATTGCCTCAAATGACCAGCATTGTATTCATAAAATACTGTATATCTTGCAAATCTTTATTTAAACAGAACAGTTGAACTGTTCATTTTTCAATCTGAAGTAAAATACTTTCAAGACCTTTTAGTTTGCCTGCTCATTTGTCTTGTACATTTCATCTCTGTATTTGACTCAAGTCTAATTTCTTTTTGAGTTTCAATACTTTTGTGAAGATTTTGTGAATATATGAAAAATAAATGTTTAATCTAACTACTGCAGTTTATCACCATTCTTGGCACTCACCCTGTTTCTCCCTTCACAGTACTGAAAAGAACAGAATATTCAAAGCCCTTTAAGGTTTTTTTGCATCTGGGTGCTTCACCTGCTGGTTGCTGGGCACCTCTACCTATTGCAGAGGTAGGCCTGTCCTGCAGCTTTTCATCTGAGAGAGCTGAAGCAGAATATTCTGAGAATAAGTTGTAAGGATATATGTGTATACAGGCTCTTTTTTTTAAAAACTACGACCTTTCTTTAATTTTCCTCCATTCTATATGTAGGAAACTTGTCCAATCTTGTGTTCCGTTTGTTCAAACCTTGCATTCTGAGCAGGGCGCTGTGGGTGTACACAGAAGTTAATGGTAGTTGCCTTCAGTGGAAACTTTGTTTAGCGTAAATCCTGAAGCATGATTGATTTTTACAAGTTTATGTTCTTAATTCTATTAATTAATTATAACTTAATTATGCAATTCCTTGCATAAATCAGTAGGAAGACGTATGCATATTGAATTCTTCCTTGCTGCTGCCAGTTTAATAACACAGACCATCTAAAACACCTGCTGAAATGTTTATATATCTTCCTGTTGGAACATCAGATTGGTGGTTTTGTTGTTGGTTTTTAGCATTTTTAAAAGGTAGCTCAGAGTGTTTTCATAGTTAAAAAGCTGTGTATTTGTTATTTTTTTACACAGTCATTCTTCTACTGTATGGCAAAAAAGAAGCTGAAACGTAAGTCAAGCTTTGTTTGTGACTCATGACATGATTCTCTTTACTCACCTTCATGTTCCTTGCAGTATCCTCAGAATTTACAGTTTGGATTTTCAATCTTGAAGTACTAGGAAAATAATTTTATTAATCTTTTGAAAATAATAAGCTTTCTAAGTGGTGGCAAACTTTTCTTTTAAAAGTACTTCAAAAATGGAACGTTTCCATTTCATGTCTGGAGTCATCTTGTATGCTTCCTAAATGTAATGTGAGCAAGTGATTAGACTGTGGTCTTATCTTGAAAACGTATGTTAAGTTAAAGAGGTCAGCCACTTGACATCTTGATGGATGCTAAAACTCATGTTAGATGTTACCATGTGACTCCAAAGCAAAAGAAACAAACAAAATAAAACCACAGGAGATTGCAAACTATGCAATTACTTTAGAAAGGGTTATGCCCCATTCAGGGGCTGCAACAAAAAGTGCATTTAATTATTCCAGCCAGTGTTAGAGTGAAAAAACTAGTGACTACTCACACTGCTGGTTCATACAACTTGATTTTTTTGCTTAGAAATGCAGTTTTCTAGAATCAAATCTGCCATGTCTTGCAAGTGTTTCTCTCTCCTGAAAGGGAAAACATATGAGAGCTTTATTTTCTAATCTGTAGTGCATCCATAAAGCTTGTTAAATAGCTTCTCAAAGATGTTTTCCAGTTTCAGTGACCTAAGTGTTAGTGTGTCCTGACTCTGTGTCCATGAGCCATTTACCAGTAGTTCTGACAGACAGCTATTCGTGGTTTCACCTGTAAGTTGAAAGCAGCTTTGTTAATTCATGGTCCTAACATCTATCACACTTGCAGAGCTCTTTCTGTTAAAGCTAATGGTCTTTTTCCACTAGTAGTTTGTTCTGAGCCTAATTACTGATCTTCAAAGGTTGGTGATTAGGATGTTTGAGATAATCCCAGAGAAGTGATCCAACACACAGAATCCTTTACAAGTTACTTAATGGAATGCTGTTCTGAGTAATAGAGGTAATAGAAGAATTAAAAATTTAGAGAGCCTTATGGGGTCTTGACAAGCCCAAAATTTGAGCATCTACTTGAAAAAGGAATAAAGTAGCCCAAAACCAGTTATTTGTGCATTTTATTATGATAGTGCTAGATTAAATTAATCTACATTTTAGGTCACTCTAAAATTTAGATGAGTTAATTTTCGATAGTTTTGATTTTAACTCTTATTATCAATGACTTCCCTACCATTGCCATTTTATTAATTTCTACCAGAAGTGTGGTGCCTTTATTAGACTTCTCAACCACAGACATGGTTGGGGTACAGTTCAATATGATTCTTTCATGGCAGTAACTAGCTTCAAAAAATTGCTTCTTCCCATTTGTTTGTTCTCCTATGCAACCAACCAGTGGTGAATGTGAGTATGAAGCTGGGGAAAGAGAAAGGAGAAACATAAATTTTGTTTCCTGCAAATGAGTTGATAAAAATTGATGGGATCCTGAAAGTCATTTCTGTATGCAAATAAGCAACATAAGGGGACACCAAGAGAAAATGAACAGAAGAAATCTTGGAGATAATCTACATGAAAGTCTTGTAGAGGAATGCCATCTTTTTGCCTTCCAAGATGAACAACGATGAGACACCACAAGGCTTCTGGTGAGTCAGTTTGCATGAACATTTCTTCTCATCAGGTACTGAATGACCTGAGCAGTAAATCTGCTCACCACTGAAGTTTATTACAGATTTCTATGTTCCCCAGCAGCTATAAATAGCTGCAAAGGCATTTCTTAGCAATTAGGCTGATTCTAATTTATCTTGCTTCTGCTTTCTCCTGCTAGGTGACTTTTAAAAGATGCCATTTTAATCCTTGGTTGCTTCTTTAAAAAAAAAAAAAAAAAAAAAAAAAAAAAAAAAAAAAATTGCTAACTTGAGTCTTATAATCCTTTTTTTATTTTTAATTTTTAAGCCAGCCTTCAGTTTTGTGGTGCAAAGTCTTGGTAGTGAATGTGGTATTTATCAAACCCTGTCCAGCCCTCTACAGAGAGGCAGGAATTGAGGTGAAGATTGATAGAGTTTTGAAGGGAATATTTGAAGGGAAGATTATCTTTTCTGAACGTAATGCTCCCCCCTTAAAAAACAAAACAAATCTACTTCACTGATCTGTACACAACAGATTGTTGCACCTAAGAGTATGAACGTGTGTATATATATATTTCTGTTTCTTTCTTTTACAATGATATTGTGGTTTATATGAAATACACACGTAGTGGTTACTGTTTGTATTTCCCTTATTCTGTGGCCTTTCCAAGCAGGACTGTTGTCATTCTCACAGTAAATAAGACATGGTTAAGTTTGAGGTGCTTGTCTTATTTTTTCTTCATTGCAATGGATCTTGAATCAGATTAATTTGTGGTTGTCTGGTAATCAGAGTAATCAGGTAATGAGAAGATCATCCTCAGTCAGAAAAATCAATGGCTAATCCAACAGCAGGTGGAAATGTTTCATATTTTCTTCCTTCACTGCTAGCTTGTTTACCTTTTCAAAATATTTAACAGTGCAAGGGAATAATTTATAAAGTAATGTAATATTTTCTATACAATTTTTACTTATACCAAAATGTGTCTTACTAAACATGTTGTGATGTTAACTTGTATCCCTCAAGGTGACAAAATAAAGCAGTCTAATTCCTGAAAACCTCAAGCACTCAGAGCTGCAGTGTGTGCCACCTGCTGAATGACTTCTGTGCAGTGTCTAAGCAACATACTCCATCTAAGAAAGGTAGTTCAAAGGTTTCTGTTTTACAGTGTTTGTACATGGATGCTAGGAACTTAAGGTAGTAGGAGTTTGTTTGCTACTGCTGAGCTACACCTCCATTCCTCATACATCCCAAATCCCAGAGCTATGGGTATGGATGAAAAAGTCAAACTTTGGTGCTTGGAGGAAAAAAGAAAGAGTTTAAATAGTAAGAACAGGGTACAGAAGCCAGTGGCTAGGAGCAGCCTGCTCCTGAGAGAGGAGCTGCTGCAGCAGTGGCAGTGCTTGGCCTGGCATCTCCCTGTGTATGCAGGGACCGCCATGGGCGGCTCCCGCTGCCCAGACCTGCCTTCCTAGACAAAGCACTTTATTTAAATGCACCCAGCAATTAAGGATTTCTCCATTCTTGAGAGCAAAGTCACATGATGCTTTATCAAAACCAGAACAAACTTCTCAGAGTACGTTGGCAAACACAGAAGCTGGGAACCTGGAATCTGAAGAATTAACATGAAAGGGAAGGAATTCAGACTTTCGTAGGTGTGTGGTCTGGAAATGTTACTAAACAATAGAAAGCAGCGATTCATTAAATAATGCCAATTCTCTTTCTCCAGGTATCAACAGGCAAAAATCCCATGAAAAACAAAGTACTTGGGTTGTGTGATGAGGTACTGTGTCTGTACCTTTGGGAGAGTCTAAATATCCTAATGTGGCTTAGTGAGGAAGTAGTAGTTAGTGTAGTTATTAGGAAAACTACAGGTAACAATTTTGATGAGCTGGTGCAACTGTAAAAGGCCGTAAATTAGAACTGATGTTTACTTTCCTGATCTCATTATAGGAAGTAATTTCCATTTCTTGTTTCACTTCCTCTTCGATATTTCAATTTTTACACACTTTCTCTAGCTCTGTGACACATCTGGCCTGTACAGGAAATCACAGCCGTTGTCCGTTCCAGCTGCCAGTTGGCATCAATTAAGAATTTGTGTAATCCATTTTCAACACAGTCACAGTTTTTGATACGGCAGAACTCTGTGATTTCAGAAGAGTAAAAAACTAAAGCATCTATCATCTTAGTCCCTCTCAGCTTTGAGATAACCATGATACTGAAATGTCTGAAAATGCCAAATACTTGCAGGAAAGCACAGGTTTTTCTCAATATAAAGATAAAGGGGAGGACTACTGTCTATTAAATCACAATCTCCATCTAAACCTAGTCTTCAAGAAGTCAGTTATTTCCTTAAAACTCCATATAATGGGGCTATGTTGATTTAACCAAATGATTTTGTCCATGCTTTCTTTTTTTCAATTGTTTCAAAACAGGCTTTTTTTTTTTTTTTTTTTTTTTTAAGTAAAACCATATTTTCTAGTGGGCTCTCTATCAACTTCCTGTTCTAGGACAATTCATGCAAAAGCAAGTTTCCCTGATAATACACATGGTCTGTTTGTCCCTTAGTAATTTACCCAAAGTTTTCTTTTTGGTTTCCAGTATGTCCTT
Organism: Chrysolophus pictus; assembly: GCA_037305975.1. NCBI lineage: Eukaryota > Metazoa > Chordata > Aves > Galliformes > Phasianidae > Chrysolophus > Chrysolophus pictus. The sequence goes on from CM074586.1 coordinate 13,526,054, forward strand.
GTGGCTGCTAATGCGGAGACACTGGAAGTGCAAACTGAGAGCAGTTAGCTGTTTTCACAGTGAATGATAAAATGATTTAACCTTTTCTGTTTTCCTTAAATCAATAACATCATCAATTTTATTAGAAGCCCCACCTGCAGCGTGGCAGTACCTAACAGAGAAATGTCCTTTTATTTATTTTCTTTCCTTGTGTAACTTAGCAGGTAAGGAAGAGTGACCCCTCAATAAGGTCATCACAATAGTTTTTCAGCAGGAACAGGCTGGGTCTGCTGTCACTCAGCATTGTTGTGAACAATTCAATTTGTAGAAGAAAATGTTACGTTTTAATATAGATCAACTTCAATATACAGAAGCATTTTAAAACGGGTCTGTCCTGTGGCTCTTGGTGCAGTCCTGATCACAGCCACAAGCACAGGTGGAAGGTTTTAGCCATTGGCCAAGCACTGATTTTAGGGCACGGTGCACATTCTTGCTCTGCAGAAAGAAGCATGAGAGAGAAAGGAAATGGAAATACTTCTCTGATTCTTAATTCAAGAAGTCAACAAACCTCGCAGCCAAGGCTGCAAAGATGGCGAAATCCAGTGGTGAGACTTGGACTGCTAAGTGCTTCATTTCCTTTAGAAGCTGGCTTATTAGCCCCTTTGTTACAGTAGTGCTTCTTTTGGTCCACTGACAACCATCCTGATCTCTTCAATGGTTTCACGTTGCTGTGAGTTTGTGTTGGTTTTCAAGTTTTCTTTGGAGAAGCTGCTTTTATAGAACTAAGTCCCACTGAATTTCACAAAATACAGAACAGTAGAAAATACGACCATGGTTCCAAGTCAGTTAGGCTGAGAATTTTAAAACAAATCACAGCTGTGACAAGAATCCTGAGTAGCTTTTCATTTGCCTAGAGATACATGTAACTCCTGTAGATTTTATGCTTTAGAGAAAAGCAGCAAATTATTCCCAAAAGTTCCTTAAATTGATCCAATAGCCCAGGAATGTAAGCTACATAACAGCAGTGAAATTCTACCTTCTTTTTATTGTGGCTGATGCAGTAAAGTATTTTGCATTTAACATCAAAAACATAATGGTCTTCAGCAGTCTATTCTAATACTGTCCCAAAAATGAGGATGATATCAATGTAACGGCTCAAAATAATTTCCCTTTCCTTTCCTCCTAAGCATGTAGTGCCAACCACTTCAGGACTGTGGTATTATTAGACATCTTTGAGCTCACAGATTTACAGGAAATAGCACAAAATTTACTTGAGCTATTCGTCTTGCTCTCTAAATGAAGTTAAGGCTGCCTTGGTTGCTTTTTCTTTGGTTAGCTGCAAAAGGCAGCGTGATAAAGAATGCTTTTCTAAATGCCATCTGCTCAGCAACTGTCCCTTGAGCAATACCTGACTCATTTATGGGAGCCACGGAATGCCTCAGTGTTGAAAGTCTTTGCAAAGAAAATTGTTTAAAAGTTACTTAGTGGGACCCAATTTACCCCTTCTTCTACTATGAATAGTGCAGGAAAGAGTATCCTGTAGGCAGATTCAACCCACAATGACTTAAGAATTAAGACACCACCCAGTTAGAATTACACTGACAATTACTTTAAGTCCTTTTATTTCAGCTGCTTTAAAAAAATATAGCAATTTTTCCTCCTTTCCTAACAGTTCATTGAGTACTATGCAATCTACACTGAAGCATACATCCTTATTGTACAAAGCAAACCTCTGCAATGCTCTGTAACTCAATTTGCAAACAATGCTGCAAGCAGATTTGGTAGAAACAACACATCAACAAGTAATTCAAATAGAAAATTGGAAAAGAACTTAAATTTTGTCATGCTAGATCTCATCAGCTACTGCGTTGCATTTTATTTTAATTGAATAACTATAACCTATCATAAATCTAGACTTGTGATTCAGTCTGGAACGTTTAGATGCACGTTTAGTGCTCTGGCTCTATATGCTCAATACCTACATTTTTAAGAGCTTTTTTTTTTTTTTTCCCTTTTGTGTAGGGCTGTTTCTCTAAACAAGTGCTTGAAAATCATGAAGCATGCTTGTCTATGGCTAACATTTTCATGGAAGCAATTAACTCCTGAGGGGCTGCTGTGTTTTAATTTGAACAAAATGATCTCAGATGGACCTTCAGTTAAGGGCTAATAGCTTCACAGTATCACACATGTACGGCTCTCACACGCACACAGGACATTTATTTCAGATGGGTCTGAAGGAGCCAATAGACAAATGATTAATTGCAGGCTGGTGCCATCCCTTCCCAGGCAGAGCTGCTCGCGGGGCAGCTGCAGCGCTGCAGGAAAAGACAAGGGGAAGTGCGTGCTGTATGTAGCATGTATAGGAATCAATGGGCTGTATCTTAATGTCTATACTTCACTTTTTTTGCTTTTACATCCGTTTTGCTAGAAATGAGCTGTGGTAGTTATCCAGGTTAGTCTTCATAGCAGTTCTCGTGTAGCACTTCCGGTGTTCTGGAGCTGCTGCTGTTAAAAGTTACAGCATCAGTAGTACTGAATCGTGCAGAATTGTATATCTTCATGTGGGACAGCAAACGGTTGTGGGTGTATGGAGCTGATGTGATGGAACTGGTGTGCTTGGGAGGTGCACAAACTTGTGATGAAGTGGTAAATGGAGTCCAGCTGTTCTGAAATAAGTCCATTTGTGATCTCAGAGCAATGCATTTTCCATTTCCTGCAGGTTTTTTAATCCAGTTATCTACTCTAAATTTCACTGAAGAGGAATTGGGAATTCTTTCTAACACGTGTTTTGCTGGAGGATCTTTTTCTCCCCCCCCTGATCCTGGCCTGCACGGCCTTTAAAGTTTCCCTTCCACTTCGCGGTTCTGCGATGCTACGAACGGATAGAACCAGATTTGAATTCCGCATCCCACAAAGCACCCCTGTTCGGCAGTCGCAAAACGTTTCCCATTTGCAAAATCCAAACAGGAGCGTGAGAGGCGATCGGAGCGCTTGCGGTGCGTGTGAGACGCTGCTCCCCGCGGGGCGAGGAGAAGGGTGGAGCGAGCGCTGCCCACGCTACACCTGCAGCCCTCACTGAGCGCACCGAGCCGTGCGGCTGCGGGGCTCCGGCATCCCGCCGGCCCGAAGGCTGAGCGGAGCCCGCGCGCCGCCCCGCAGCCCCGCGCTCCGCCGCCAGGAGGCGGGCAGGGCACGGAGCCTCCCGCGGACACCTCAGAGGCGGCGGGGGGAGGAGGAGGAGGTGGAGAAGGAGGGAGCAGCAGCGCCCGGTGCCGACCCGCCGCCCCACCGCTCCACCGCCGCCGCTTCTCTTCCGGCCGCCGCAGGTGAGCGCTGGGCCGGGCGTCGCTTCCCTCCTCGGCGGCGGGGGCCCGGCGGGCGGGGCCGGGAGGCGGCCGCGCCCCGGAGGTGAGGGGCCCCGAGGTGAGGGCGCCCTGCCGCCGCGATCGCCGTTCGCCCGGCACTGGGGGGCCTCTGCCTGCAGGGTAAGGGGGGCCGGGGTGCTCGGCCGGGGGGAGCCCCCATCCGCTCCGCTCCGTCGCTGCGGCTCCCGCCGGAACGCTGCCGGGATTGTGCCCGGGATTGCGCCCGGCGGCTTACCGCGGTCCCGGTAGGGTCTGGGCGGTTTCAGTAACGAGGGGAAAGAGGGGCTGAAAGAGCAGAACTTTGGAAAGTAACAGCGAGCTGTGCTGCGCCGAGTGCCGCGTGCGGGCAGCCGGCGCGGTGTCAGGCCGGGCTGCTTTGCTGGGTCAGCTCGGCGTGCGGGGCTGGGAGCTGAGAGCTGAGAGCTGCGCTGAGCTGAGAGCTGAGAGCTGAGAGCTGCGCTGAGCGCCGCGCTTTGTGCCCTGCACAGCGGCCCGGAGCGAGACAGAGAGCGGCTGCGTCCTGCTGGAGGATCCCGGCTCCCCGATTGCGTACTTTTTCAGTCTATTTCAGTTTTACTTTAGGGAAAGAAGTATGTAGGTTGCTCCAAAACTAATGCCTCCTGTTCTTTTTTTTTTTTCTTTTAAAGAAACTTCAGCAGTTACAAAGACCACAGTGCTATTGTTTGATAGAGCAACGGAGCACTGTTTTTCAACGCAGTCGTGACCGTTCGCTCTGCAGCAGCAGAGGTGCCCCACTGTCACTATTGGCGCTGCTGAAATGCACCACACACTGCCTCGCTGTGCTCACAGCCACTGCTTGGTCTCCATAAGCATTCAGCAAACGCTGATATTAAGGGATGCCATTTTTTTTCTGCATGTAGGATTCTAGTGACACACCTCTGCTTCATCCTCACTTCCATGTCAGACATCACTTTTTCAGATTGCCCCTCTGCTGCCATCTGTTGCGTGGCAACAAACTGTAATTGTACCTGGTGGGAAGGTACAGCCTCTGCTGTCATACCACCACCATTTGATTCTGCCATTGTGGGCCAACACAATAAAATAGGAGGTATTTCTTTTGGAGCAGCCTTAGTGCTTAAATCTCCAGAGAAGACTGAAACGTGTGAGGCGGGTTGGCTCATGTCTTTTTGTGCCTCTGAAGCGTTGTGTATCTTTCAGCTCTGCTCTTGGTAGCAAGCATAATAACATTACTGCACTAAGCGAGCACGGTTAACTGAGGGATTCAGACATTTCCATCTGCTCACCACTGTTTGGTCACATTATGTTTGCTGGAGGCGGGTAAAGCGTGTCAGTGAGAAGGGTCAGCTCATCCTGCTGGTGTTAGCAGGGACCCAGGGCCCTTTTAGAGGCTGCTGAGGTGAGGCCTTTGTGGTGTGCAGAAGTGTTGAAGTCTGATGAAGCCACTTGAAACCATTTTTGGGCGCTAAAAGTAAACACACAGTGTAGTGATTGCATTTGGCTCAGCATAGTAGCCCGCTTCTCTCCTGTCAGTGTGCAGCTCTTTATTTGTATTGCTCTCTGCCTTACATGCTTGGTCGTGGACCAAGACCACGTTGTGCTAAGTGCTGTGCAAATATTAGGGGGAGTCCATGCTAATGGTTTGGATTCTGAGGCTGTTGTGATTTATTGTAGGAAATAAAATGTCCTCTGCTGGACACAGGGGTATGGACGTTCCTACAGAGTGGGACATGGTTTTGCTGCTTTGTGCTGTGACTGAGAATGCTGCGATCTTTTCTATTTATTTAAATGAAGAAACAAGCTGTGAAATGGTTTATTATTATTAAGCAAGCAGGATTCCAGGGGAGAAAGAGAGAGTTTCAGGGAGGGTTTAATGCTAGTGGCAGGTCAGAAATAAACAAATAAACGCTGTAGTGCCTGTGGGTTTTTGTTTGTTACAAAGATATCCCGATCTTCCAGATGTTGAAATCCTGATCCGGAAGCTTTTAAAAGATCCCCTGTGGGCAGGAGGACGATGTGTGGCAGGTCTGTGGTAAGACCCGTGATGCTGCGTGCTCAGGGTATGCTTGTGTGAAATAAGTGCTTTGGGATTAAGTATTCTGAATTGCAGTGGTTGACAAAGTCATCGTGCATTGACATTTCCCTCTATCCAGAGAGGGAGAATGGAAAATAAGAATGAGAAGAACCAGCCTGGAAGCAAGAGGGCAATACTGGTTTCTAATGGCCATTAAAGGACGTCATTTGTGCTTCCAGAAGCCATTACTGGCGGCAGTTAGGGACACTGGGGGTTCTTGTAAAGCGGCCATTAAGCTTCTTAATTTTTTTCTTAATGAAGCTAATGTCAACACCATTAAGAGTAAGCAGGGAAGGCACTTCATTCCCTAATGTATGTGGATCCTTACCTCGTGGTTTGTGCTAAGTGAAAGAGCAGGTGCTGGTGGAGAGCTAATTAGCTGAGGTGTTAGCCTAGAGACAGATGAACGCAGCCTTCTGTTAACGTGGGCGTCTGCGTAATTACCAGTGGCTCTGGGACCAAAAAGAGAAAAAGAGACAGCGTTCCTTGTGGAACTACCAAAAATGAAAAATATAAATCGAAATCTTACTGATGTATTTGTTGGAATAAGTCCTTGACTTAACGGGATTTATGGAAATGATCGCTTTTAATCTGTTGTAAAGGCTTTAAAGCGTAGGTGAAGCACTTCACCCAGAGATTCCTCCCTCAGTGTGGACGTTTGTGTTAGAGCTACGTTTTATCTGTTTGGAAAAGCACCCAGCCTGCCTGGTGGCTTGGGAGGGTTTGGTTGCTGTGTTGGAGGAATAAAACATAGCACTGAGCAGGGCTTCTGTTCAGATCGTCTTTTGGGACTTCTGCTGGAAATATATGCATGTTTATCAATCCAGGACCGTTTGTTTACAGTAAGTGACCTAGAGATGAAGGCCGTGTGGGAGGTGGGACTGGAGGTGTCTGGGCTGCAGAGAGCTGTCTGCTGGTAGGCACCATCTGGAGGGCTGATCTTTCACAGGCTGAGCGCTGCTCAGCACATCATCTATATCTGTCACATCATTAAGCGAGTATCTGCGAACTTTCAAGATGGTGATTTGCTAACCTGACAGGATGTTACAGTGTGAAGTAGTTTGTAACCGTTCTGCAGGCTGATCGTCCTGCATCAACAAGAGGAAGTGTAGCTTCTGCCTTAGGCCACGAGGTGCGTGCCTTGTGCTCAGCGCCGACAAACAGGCCTTCTGCCTTCAAAGTGTAAAATAGGACTTTGGGATTTCCTCCTGTCTTTTGAAGAGCCATCTTCACCTGGAAAAAAAAAAAAAAAAAACACCTTTAACAAAAATGGTATAAAACGTCTCATGATAAAAAATATTTCATCATTATCTCCAGAGAGATTTGCCAATCATTTGAAGAAACTCTTGCTGTTTTTGCCCTTTGCTTCATATCTGCCCTGCCTTCCTTCATTCGCCCCAAGGAGGGTCCCAGCTCTGTCCCACAGTGCCAGCTCCTGTCGTGGTGGTCTGCAGTGCATTTCATCTTTCATTCTGCGAGTGTTTTTCTTTGCTTAATACACACGACAGACAGCAGTGCAAGTACTTTATGCTGTAATACTCACTGCACATCACGTGTGGGCTCCTACTGTAGCTGAGCGTCAGCTCTTCAGGGTTAGGAAGATTAAGACTCAAAAGGTGAATCCATTTCCTCCAGGTTCTGCAGAGATAGATAATGTTTAAGAAGAACACGGGATTGCTGCTCCTTCTCTAATCGAGGCATTGCTTTAGCTCAGTAGCTCGTAGTTATTGCACAGATTTTTAGTAAGATGTGTCCTTCCAATAGGAACCTGATTTGTTTTGTGTAGCCTGATTTCAGTAATGTTCTATGCAACTCAAGCTGGAGTTCTGTGACAGCCAGGCTGCTGTTTTGCTCTTTATGGCACAGTGTGAGTTCAGCAGCTCCAGTCTGTCTGTGGTTTAGAGACAGAGCTACATCAAAGTTGGCTCAGGGCTGCAATGCTGCTGCTTTTCTGAAGAGCTTCCTTGCAGCTCATGGCACTGTGCATTAGTAGCTGTTCTGCAATCCTCATCTCAGCATTAGCAGCAGCTTCTGGCCTGTAATTAGACAGAAGGAACAAGCAGGGTGTGTTTAGCTTCTGTTTTTTGACTTAGAGCTAAGTGATTAAGTAACATGCTGTAGTTAGTACAGAAATAACAAAGGCTACCAAGGCTATAACTAAGGTGTATGTAAGGGGAAGGTGACAGGTGTCTGTGGATGTGGCTGTTTGTGGCAGCCTCACTCTGTAGTGCCTGCATGCTGCCTGATGTCTGCCCGGGTGTGAGCTCAGTGCCGGCAGCATGCAGGGCTTCTGCTAAGGGCAGCTGTGCGAGGTGTTCCCAGCTGCCTTCCTCGTGTCCTGCCTTCAGTCTGCTTCCATCATGGGGCTCTGTGTCGTCCTCTGCTCTGCGTGATGCTTGAGCCAGTACTGCTCAACCTGGGAGCTGTCGTTCATCCCACAGCTAAGGGAACATTTCTTTCTGAGATTCCCAGCGAGTATAGTCATAAATTCCCTTTTGATAACATTGCCTTGTAGTTGACCACGAGTGTCACGAGTGTCCTCTTGTACTGTAATCAATATTAAAATGTCTTAAAAGGACTTTGATTAAGTCCTAAGGTCTCACAGTGCATACTTTATATTGGGGAAGGAGGGAGCGTAAGTCTTTTATAGGCGGATAAATGCTGAAATAGCCTACATGTGACTCCTTGCAACTTGTTACTTTTCTCTCTGGGAGAAGTTTTGTTGTGACCAATAACATCAGCGCTCCGGTGAGTTGAAGAAAATATTTCAGTAAGAAGGTCTTCATTTGTAATTTATCCTGGATTTTAGTCATTAGTCACATAATGTCTAGTTTGTGATATCTTCTTTATTTCTATGGAATACAATTTTTTAGTGTTAGAGCATTCTTTTTAAAATGCCTTTCTCAGAACCAGTTGCTGACCAAAGCACTAGCAGTGACTGACTTCTGCCCATGTAACCCAAATAGAGCGTGAGATGCTGCTGGGCTGGATAGCGAGCGTGGTGGAAGCAGCCATCAGAGCTGGGTTTGCAGCAGTCTGAGGTCACTGAGGTTTACTCATGGGCAGCTGAAATAAATGGCAATGGGCAGTAAAGGGATCATTTTAAATGCCAGGTGTTCTTAGCACCTGGCTCGTGTCAGCCCTGGTCCATCTGTTACATTACTTTCAGTAGGACCTGCTGCTGGAGCCGTGCTGAGGGGGAAACAGTGGGGCACGCTGAGGGAGAAACAAACTTCCTCCTTGGGCTTCTTGTCTGTAGCTGGTTCTCTGTTGTTGCTACTGAACTTCTGGGGCTGAGTCAAAATACCCCGAGTTCCAGTAGCAGAATGGGTTTTCAATTTCCTCATTTGAAAGGAAGCAGGGGCACGGCTCTCAACGCTTTCTCACTTCCCTGTGCTGACCGATCTGCCGGGCTGCTGCTGGAGGGCGGCCGGCACTGCGGGGTGGGATGGGGGAAGTGGTGTGTGAGGAGCACAGCAGTGTCTGTGAGATACACTTTTACTGCAGTAAACTAAAATAAATCGCAGAGGAGAAGAGAAATTGTGTGTTGTCGTTATGAGCGCACTTTAATCAGGATTAATCTGGGTTTGGGGTGAAAACCCTCTGAAAGTCCTTGTTGCAGATAGAAGCAATGAATCAATCGTGGTCTTTACTTACTCAACCTGTATGTGGTACATATACTCGTGTGTGCGTGCCCTGTGTGCACTTCATTAGAAGAGATCCAGCAGAAGAAGCGAAATACAGGTAAAGAATACTGCTGTCAATTTATAACTCGTGGATTGTTGCTGATGTATTTCAGTAAGAAGCCTGAAGGGAGCGTCAGCATTGCAGTGTGTTTCCTCACGTGTGGGGTAGGAAGAACACCTGCTGCCCTGCCCATGGCTGCTGTTCTGAGCTCGGGAGCTGATTGAGGTTTGGCTTTTGGGGGCCCTGTTTTGCTTTTCTATGGATGTTCATTTGCAACTCATGAATTTAAGAATTCTTTCTCAGTGAGGGCTTTGCATATATCCAGCAGAACGCAGCTTCTTTTGGGAATGTCTTGGAAATGTCAGATTGCTTTCTGTGTGCTGGCTATGTGCGAATGACTGTTGATGGCTCTGTAAAGTGTATTTTTGGAAAATATTCCCCTGTGTCTGAAAAGGAACAAAGGAGTAAATTGAACTCTGGGTGGGATTTGCATGGTGTGGCCACATGTCTGTCTGTGGGACAGGGCAGCTCTGCCTGCTTCCTGAGCTGGTTCTGGAACTCTGGGCACAGCGTCAGTTTCTATAGGATAAGCAGTTTTCTTAATTTTAAGTGGGAACGTTTTCCTCCGAGGGAACAGAACAAGCAGGGTAGAGGAAGTGGGAAGGCAGCGTTGTTGGACTTCAGGAGACGGGCGGGGGCCGTTCCCTGCTGTTGGGCACCAGCTGCATCCTAAAGCTGCAGGCTGCCGGAGCGACCCGGGCTGTGTTTTGTGTGCCTTACAGCTGATGGAGTTGTTAGCCCCATTGCAGTGCTGCGGTAGAGAGATTTGTGCTCCTCTGCTTTCCTTGTGCAACGGGAAATGAACGTGAAAATACTTCACTCAGTTACTTCTTAAAAATCTACAGGGTTGGTTTTTTTTTTTGTTTGTTTGTTTTTTGTAAGTTCCCAAGGCGTATCCTGTTTTTGATTTTGTATTCTCTGCTTTTGGATTACAATTAGCAAACTAATGCTACACAGCAGTTATAAGGTCCCTCCCTCCCCCCCTTCTCTGTCATGATGCTGCACTGTAGAAGAAGGCAGGAGATGCATCACAGCACTGCGGAGGCAGACAAAACTAGGAGCTGGTCTGAGAAAGTGAGAATTTAGTTTTGTAACTATAAACAACATGCACAGCTTTCAAGGAAAGTAGGAAAAAAAAAAAGCAGCATAGTTACTTTGTAAATCTAATTGGACACGGTTCTTACAGCGCCGCAAATATGCGAGGTCTCACACAGGCAGGGTTGTTCAACCTGAGAGCTGAGGTGTTGATTGCCTGCTTGCTGGGAGCTCACTGAGCCATAGAGCATGCTTTGGTGACATCACTTGTCAGCGGGAGCAGAACTGGGGGCTGCTACCTTGCTTCTGGCCAGCTGCAGACCGGTTAGATAACAGCCTTACTGAACAGTGGTGGTTAATTTGGGATTCATGAATAAAGTACTGGAAGGATAAAAGAATTGTTTTGTTGTGTTCCCCCCCCCCCCCCCCCTAGATTTTGGACAGATTTAGAATCAAGCTGTTCACTTTGTTATATTGACTGTGTGTGTGTTCTGTAACTGTTTATAAAACATGTCTAGACAGGGAATTTGGGTGTAGTTGTAGTTCAACTGGTTTACCAGAGTGGCTTAAACACTTGTTTTAAATGTTGAATCAATTTTTGCCCTACATTCATCCAGGCTGTCAGAAATGCATTCTTCTGTACTTCACTGAGATCTGGTTCCCTTGCCAGTGATGGTTAAGCTTTTCTCAGTTATCTCTGCTGCTGAAAAAAACTTATATCTGTATATGAAGAAAGCTAACTAAAATGTCATTCCTGGAGAACACAGAATCAAAAAGCTGCTGTGCTTGTGTGTCTGTCTGGATGGCTTCTCATCTCTGTGTACAGGTATCCCAGGCATCATTCTTTGATCTTGTGTATTTACAGATGGATAACCAATGTTTTAAGAAGCACTTGCCAAAAAAAATATCACACTACTTGATGGTAAGTCTATCAGGAGTGCTGGCTGCAGAAAGTGTGGATGCGTAAGCTGGTTAATTTATTTTCTCATTGAAACCAAGCCAGGGAGTGAGGCAGCACTTCTCCAACACGCAGTGTATTCAGCGTGCTGAAAGCTGTGCTAAGTAACACCGTGTGCAGTTGGAACAGTTGGAAAGAGGATGATTGTTTCTGTTCTTACATGCTGTGAAAACATTCTCACTAGAAACAGAGGGGTTTCGAGGGTGGGAAAAGGTGGCTGAAGGGGTAGAAGAGGAATGATTCCTTTGACTGTGGCTCTCATTTGTGGAAACAGGCTGACTGCGGGTTGTAGGCAGAGAGGCCCTCTCTGCAAGGCAGCAGTCAGTAGTGCTGAGCCCCCGTACATGAGTGCATCGAGCACTTTGGGGCTTCAGAGCTGCTTGGTGTGGTGCCTCTGCAGCCTTGCTCACTGGGCCTGGGCCTTGGAACAGCTGTCCTGGGCCTTAAAACCACCACTGACTCTGCAGTCATTTCAAGTACATTGCTCTGGAGGCCCGTGTACCAGTACCACTGGGCTCCCGGGTGCCTGGGGTAGCTGACAGTCACAGACACCAGCTAATAGTGGGGCATGTTCTGAAGAAGGCTTTTAGGTGACGCTGAAGATTTCCAGTCAGTGCAAAATGAACAATTCTGCATGCTGTTCTCTGAGCCTCCCTTCTTTGACAAGTTCCCTGGGGTCTGACTGATGCTCTCTTGGGCTCCCATCTCTGTGCTTCACGCTTGGTACAGGCCTATCTCCACCTGGCAGAAGGATCCAGGCAAGCCTGGATTCTCTCAGCATTCCCTCAGCTGCTGCCTGGCCCTCTGTTGGGCACAAACCCCTGGGTGGTCTGTTGCGTGGTTACCATGCGATTTGAGTTCAGACCTGAAAAACTGGTTTTTATGGGCACTAACCACCTGTTCTGTTAGGGAACAGCCCAGGTAATTGTGGATGGTCTTTAATGATGCCTTGTTCAAGTGCGGAGGCCGGGCACCACTCCTTCCTCAGTACATTGCAATACAGTCCATCCTCCTAGCTGGGTTCTGGGTCTTGAACAGGGATGTTACCTACAAAGAACTAGAAATGTCCAATTGACATTCAGAATATAGATGTCAGATCATGCGTAATCAAAGGAATTTGTGGAGCGGAGCTGTATTTTGCATCTGTGTTTTCTCTCCCTCTCCAGAATGGTGCACAGTCAGGCAATCTGTATGTCTGCTGACGTGTTGGGGCATAGCAAAGAAATTTTGGTCCTGATAGCTCTTAGCCCCTGCCTGGGCAGGTAACTGGTCTGCATGAAAACCTGGGAGGATGACTGCAGAGAAAGTTGCTGAGGAATGAGCCATAACACCTCCTGTGTGCATTGCCATCCATAAGGTACACATGAGAGGTTGTTCTGGCTTCATTTACAGGAGGAGATAGTTTGTACATTGGCAGCTGTTATGGGAGATTTTATACGTTATGAATCCTCATAATTTCTAATACTGAGTGGGTTTGTTTTCCCTCTTTAATTTTTTTCAAAAGCGTTTTAATGCTGTACAGCTTCTCTTTCTCATGCTTTCTGAATTTTCACCTGTTTTTGACATAAATTTAATTTCTCTCTGTGGGCAAGTACTGAAAGCTCTGATTAAAACACACAGTTTTGTGATTTAGTGTTATACTAAAAATGTCAGCTAGCATAAATATTCTGATAAAGCTGTAAGCTTGTCAGCCGGGAGGCTAAATCATTCTTATAACTTCCTTCCTGCCTTAATGGAGAAGGCTGCAAACTTCTGTGCACTTTAATTGGGCCTGTGACTTAGACTTTTGTGTATGTTTCTCTACTCATTCTACATCTCAAGCACACTAAACGAAGGAATATATGACCAAGGTTACATGCTGGGTTTCGGTAGCGTGTGAGACGGTGTTGCGTTGGGGCTGTTATCTTGTTTTTACTCTTCTGTGCAAGTGAATAATTTCTGTACAAGAACTAGCGGTGAGGACCTTAAAAGCAGGAGTATTGAAACAAACCTCTGTTTTTTTTATGAGATGCTGGTGTTTCTTTTGTTTCACTTGAGTCAGAGTGAGCATGCACGTTTCTTTTTGGGGATTCATTCGCATAGATTTACCGTGCAGTCAGTGAGTTCCTTGATGCTCCTGAAGATTCACCAAATATTTGCTGTTCCTTAGGCTGATCTGTTAATGGCTTCTGTAGGATCATAAAAGGGTGAACTGGCAGAGACGTTTGTTTGCTCGGTGCAGGAGTGGCTGGGAGCAGTGGGGAGCCCAGACCTCTGGCCCCATCTGCCTGTGTTCTGGGGCAGAGCTCTCTGGCCTCCCCTCTGCAGACTGCAGGAAGGAAGGTGGGGACTGCGTGCAGACGGGTACTTAATTCAGCATTGTTGCCTTCTATTTAAATGACACGTTTCTCCATGCATTTTTGTGCTAGCTTCCAGTCATCATCTCAGCCAAGAGGAAACCTTTGGGGAAGCTTAAAGTCAAACAAAACTTGAAATAATTGTTGTATTAGTTAATGCATTTCCTGTTGTGAATACCATTTTCTGTAACTCTTAATATTTGTTTATTTTAGGTTACTTACATTCTGGCTTTATGCTCATGGTACAGGTTTATTTTCACCCATGATGTTGATAATGCAGACATCTAGTGCTCACAGTGCATGCAAAACGTCTCCTCGTCTTGGCATGGTTGATTGCAGCTGTTATATTTTTATTTTATTTTTTTTACTTTTGTGCGTCATCCTGTCTAAGAACTCAGGATTTCATAAATCAGTGTTTTGGGTGGGGAGTTCAATGAATGCTAGTTTCTTTGTTCATTGTCCATAGCATTATCTCAATATAGGAACTGATTCTTCTACTGTTCTTAATTTGTGCTCAGTACCTCTTAGTTGACCCTGCACAATTCATTTCCCAGAGGGACATTGCTTGTACTGTTGGTACCTTTGTTACAAACCTGCTGTGGTTTAACTAAATGTTACAGCATTTCTATGGCTGTGTGTAACACGCAGAGTAGCTAAAAATGTAGATGTGCCTGTTCTGTGCGTGGTTTAGGTCACTGAAGGGTTGCATATGGTTTGTGTTTTTTCTTACCCTGAGATGTTTGGCTGCTGGCTCCTGAATGAAGCAGGCTACGTGTTAGGCATGAATACAGCGTTTGTCACGTCGCACAGGCTATTGCATTTCTGCTTCATTTGTTAAATTTTTGCCTTTGAGACACTTTCTTTTTTCAAGCATCATGGTATTCCCTATTGAAAGTTTGTCAGAGACTGTTAAATGGCTTAATTATGCGTCAACAGAAATATCTGAAGGAAGTTTTATAGTAAAAGCAACTTTTGGACATGAAAACATTTGAGAGCGTAATGTTAGAAATACAAAAGCGTACACGTTTGTGCCTTTTTCTTTTCTTTCTCATTGGGAAATAGTATGTCTTTCTAAACTGGAAATGAAATGCAGGATGACTTGGTTCTGTGATTTGCGTAGGTGTGTAAAAAATGTGTAAAGCATATAAAATGTATATACGTAAAAATAGCCACAACAGGATTGATATTTCTCTGTGTTTGTACTAAGAACTCTCTTCTTATTAAAAGCATGAGCTAAAGCTTTTTCTTTTGATTGTGAAACTTCATTTAGTCCTCCCCCTGACATGCACTTACATACAGATACTTGTGGTGTCTGTCTCACCACGTCACAGTCTAAGATGGAAGAATGGATTTTTTCCCATGTGAAGTTACTGTTTTTCAGGCGGCACTCAGCATGATTTAGCGGTGGAAGCATAAACCTGGCAGTCAGCAGATGCAGTTGGTGTTGGTAGGGTGATCCTAGCAAGTCTGCTTTTCTTCTGGCTTTTTCTGCCTGCAAAACGCTGATGCTAACAAGAGTACAGGAGGTGTTAGGTGCTCCTCTGGGAGGCCCCTGGCAAAAGCAGAATGCGCTCTGGGCATTAACAGTAATTTGGCTGCTGGAAGTTGCCCAAAGTATTAGCAATATATTCTTGCTCTTTCTGAAAAATAAAATAACTGGTCTTTTTCTAATAAGCAAAAGCTTGGATCCTGTTTCTGCAGCCCATGCAGAGTCCTGGCTTCTGCCGGCGCAGAGCTGCGGGGATGGCTGCAGGGCAGCGTCTGGCTCAGCACTGACTCACAGGAAGGAGAGCTGCTGCCCGGACCGGTGCCGCTGCTCAGCTCCATCCAAGTGGTGCAACCGCAGCCCTCCGCCCTGCTCGGGGAACACGCCTCGCATTGCCTTGATTTTCGGTGGGGTAAGCCAGCCTGGCTGGGGGGAGGCTACTCTTGTGTGTACTTATTGGTCCCCCTTTCTTAAATTCTTGAGTGTTTCCCTGGGAGTATGGACAGGCTGTAACTAAACTGGCAGTCGCTGGTGGCAAGCATTAAAATAGAGACTGCCCTGACTGCTTGCTTACCTGAGCAGCCTGTTTTCGCCAGGCAGCTGATCTTTCCTATCACTGAGCCTTCCCTAGCATCTCTCTGGGCTCAGGACATGCAGGGTGCACAGCTCCTTCCTGCCTTCGCCCTGCTCCTGCTGCCAGCCGCAGAACCTGCCCTGGCTGCGCTGTGTTGCTGTGCTGCTGGGCTTATTAGGGGAAAAGGAACGAGAACCGAGAGGCGCCAGTAGGTTATTTTTGAGCTGAATTTGCTGAGTGTGGGCCTAGAAATAGTTGAATGCTCATAACGAAACAGCAGACTCACTTGGTGACAAGGTAGGAGCAAGCAGTGGGGAGGGAGAGAAGGGGAAGCTCCTTTGAACAACTGTTAGCAGCAAAGCTCTTGTCCCAGAGCTGGAGCCAGGTCCAGGGGTGTAGTTGTTAAAAATGAGCAGCAGAGGTTCTCTAGATTTCTGTTCGCTAAACTAATTGAAACCAGAGAGGGAAGGAGGTGAGTTGGGCGGGAGTTGATTCATTAATGTGTGCACTTGCCAACTTGTCATAGCAGCTGTTTGGATTTGAGTACATCCCTGGCAGCAATACCTGTCGTTTCACTGGTAGGCCGTTGGCCTGTTATATTAGGGTTCATCTACTTGAGCAGAAACATATACTTTAGAAGTAATGAAATAATAGCAATAATTCACCAGTCAGGTCGAACCCTACATTAAGAAATGTGGTGGTTGGGTTACAAATATAAGAAAGGGATGCAAGAAACCCCATGATTTTATCTGCTGCTCTGCCTTGCTGTTGTTTAGGTATACTGAAAAAGCCACCTTTAATTCTCAGATGATCAAACCATAAATGAAGGATTTTTTCCCGCTTTCATAACTGAATTTGCAGCACTGATTGACTCTGTTTCTGTAACTGCCGTGACTATTGCTGGGAGCGGAATGACTGGCATTCTGTTATCCTTAACATGCATTCTTATTTAATTTTATATTCAAAAATAAGTATAATAATATTATGCAATAACTTAATTATTTTTATGTGATATTTAAAGCCTGGCATTGTGCTTCCTGCCACGGCCAAACAGACTTTCTCCTTCAGGGCTAATTTCTGGAAGTATAAGATTAAACTTAAGCAAAAAATTTAAGTGCAAAAGCTGATGTTTACTGTGTTGCTTTGTTATAGTCCAAAATGATTTGTGTCGTACTCTTAAAATGTCTCAAGTATTCATTTATTTTGTCAGCACCTTTGTGGATGGGTGCTGGTGTTAGTTCAGCCCCTTTGAGAGACAAAAGGAGCACACCTCACTCAAAGCCAGCCAGCAGGAGATCTTGGGAGAGCTGAAAGTTAGAAAATGGGTTTTGAGCTCTTTGCTTTAACCACAGTGGCCATCCTTCTCATTCGTAGGCTGAGAGCTTCAGATGGCTTTGAGAATTTGTATGTGCACAGGATGGAAAGAAGGGATTGCAGGCAAGAGAAATGCCTCTGGAATTTATTATGTTTTAACCACAGGATGTGGTTGTTAAAATAATATCTTGGGCTTTTGGCAATGTTTGGATTTCAGGCCTGCTCTTAAACTGTCGTGGACACTTTAAGCGAAAGTTAAAAGCAATCAGAATTTTGAAAAGTAGGGAAATGGCTGTGGCACTAATTAAATGGGTGTTTTATGCTTCCATGGGACCTCCCTGATGTACCAGGTAAATCAGTAAGATCTTGCCAGCAAGCTATCAAGCCTAGGCTTTCTTCCCAGGTTTGCTTCTGAGGAACTTAATGGTTTTCCTGCTTTTCCTGCTTATGGCTGCTTGCTTTCCCCTGGTGTTTCTATTTTGAATGTGAAGTCTTTGAACCATGGATTATCTTTTAGGATGCTACCATTTGGTCAGACCATAGGGCTACTGCTGAAGTCCATTTTTAGTCAGTTTTTTTGATGTATAATACTTGGAGGGGAAAAAGAAAAAAGCCAAAACCACGTATTTCTTCCACCAGCAATAAGAAATGAACTCGGGATTTTATGGAGTTTAGTTACATAGTATAGTTATGTTTTCATTAAAATTTTTTGCCTTTTCTCAATTTTGAATTGTTTACTTCCTAAATTGTCATTTCTGTCCCTTTTTATTTCATTATGCTCTCTGACCTGGTAATGGAGGACTAGTTGAAGCGCATCACTGTATTATCGGTGTGGCATATTTTCTGTCTCCTCTAGTAGATCCCACAGCTCTCAGCTCTGCAGTGCTTTTCACTGGGACTAGTTTTGGTGTACATCCACATCTTGTCTCCACTGGTGTATCCCTGTTGCTACGAGCCCTGCCAAGGTACAACAAGCACCAGTAGGAACGTGCTGACAGAAGGACAGCATGTGTTGGAGCCATGCTGGGTTCTGGCAAAGAGCTGCCATTGATGCTGGAGAGCTGCAGGAGCTTACAGGAGCTGTGTGTACTTTGCAGCTGGCTGTAGTAATGGTGCTTCTATCCTTGCATTTACTTATAAAAAATTGCAATTCTAGATGAGAAATAGTTTAAATGTGCACTACTGGTTGCTAAGTTCTTAATTACTTACGTTCTTGCACCAGATTGAGAACTCTAGTTACTGAAATTTAAAAGCACTCCAGCAGTGCTACGTAACCTTTAAAACTGTTGGAGCAATAAAGATCAGAGCAGAAAATCTTGGAGACCTTGGAGTACTTCTGGGACAGGCTCTGCATGTGTCTTATTACTTCAAACTTCCTGCTTTCAGGAAATAGTTCCTGTGTTAATGAAATATTACTCCCCGGAGAGCAGGAACCAGTCCTTGCATAGAAGTCCTGTTTTCTAGGCATTTCCAGAGGGACATCTGTAAGATGTTGGTAGCCACAGAGTTCCAGTGTAACAAAAGGTGAAATGAAGGAGGGAACCGCAGATTGACCAGGAGACGCAACCAGTGCAGTCAGGCTGCTCTGCTCTGCTGTTGTTTAGAAAGTTTAAAATTTGTTTTATGGGAGGAATCGATACACTTTTGGCTTTTCTTGTGGTTTTCAATGTAATTTTGAAGGTAGTACTGGAGAGGAAGTAGTCCCAGTTTTATCTAATGCTGTTTTGTTCTGACTTTTGTTCCTAAGCGTTTATTTCATTTCTCCAATAAGCTGTCTTATATGTCACTGATTAAAGTAAGCTGAAAGCCAAGCATCAGCTCAATTTATCTTTCTTTAGACTGCTACTTAGGATAACAAGGAAGAGATTTTTTCCTGCTAAACTGTAAAGTAGAAGGAAATATCTTAGGCTATGTATTAATTTTAGTTTACTTCATTTATGCTTGTTTATTTCTTTTTTAAAGAGAATATGAAACGTATTTTAAGGATTTCTGAAATATATTGGAGAGTTCTTAATTATGGACTCTAGTTTCTGCAGAAGATAACTTTAGCAGTGGTATGAAATGGTGTCTGAGGATCTGCCTTTTAAGACGCTAAAGTATAGCATGACGTTTTAATAACCCAAGTTACATATTTCCTGAAAAAAATCTTTTGTATACATATTCCAATAACATACATTTTGTTGTAGATTTGGTAAAAAAGAATTCCAAACCTGGACCTGATAAACGCTCTGTCACCATATTTTGCCTAAAAAGACTACAAGCAAATGTCAGTATTTCAGTTCAAAGGTGGTATGAGAGATTTGCTTTAAAATTTTCTCATTCTCAGTATGATTGTGATTAATTTGTTCTGAATTAAGGTATTTCCACAACTGTACAGATGCAGGATGAGCATTCAAGGTAGGGCTGGAGCACCACTTCTGTTACACCTACTGCCAGGGTAAATTCTTGAGACTCATTTAAGTTAATAAACAAACCAAATAGATAACCAAAAACCTTGCAGTGCTTCTTTACAGAAGTTTGTGGAGGCGTCAAATGAACCAGTAGGAATGTCTGAGTAAGGTTACTGTGAACACTTTTTAAAAAACAGGATCCAAACCCAGTAATGGATTGTATTAATATTAAATTAAATTAAAGAAGCCACGGATCAAAAGTTGGATGTATATCTCATAGCTGGCCCAAGAGAAAAACATGAAGGGGAGCGCTTTGTAGAAGAAAAATGAATCTGAACTGCAACTTTCAGACTTTCTGTATGATTTCTGTAACCACAGTGAAATCTGAATTTCTACAGGTTAGTTGTGCTGGGGAGTGATGAGTGAGCAGATGTCTTGAGTAAAACTGGGAAAAAGAAAGTAACCTGGGAGGTCTGTACCCTGGGGAGGTGTTACCCTTGGGTACAGTACGATAAGTCTGGGATTTTGTAATACAAAATTTATCCGTCCCTCTCCTTGGAGCTTCTGTTAAGTCACATTTGTTGTTTCTTGAACTTAATGAACTCTCTCTAAAGTTGGCTGAGAACTGTTTTCATCTCTGTCTTCTTCATACAACAAATTTCTTCATACTACAAACCTAAAGCAAAGGGAAAAATCATAAGAAAATGAAGTAGTAGACAAAAGGTTTTGCTAAAGAGTAAAGAGAAGAGATGTTGTTATTGGTATTACAGCTTGGCTGCAGGTTTTTCACCCCATAACAGTTTTAGCTTGAAAAAGACACTTTTGAAAAATAACAACAACAAAAGCAATAGAAAAAAAAGAAAACAGCCAAACCAAAATCAAAACGGATTTGTGCTGCAGGTGCACCATTGATCCACCAGCTCAACAGGACGTAAGCAACAAATTGGTCGGTGTGAAAAGCAGCTGCTGTCAGAGCAGCAAGGTGCAGTGCCCGTGGTGGAGCTGCTTAAATGTGCCTCAGTCAGAAGGAGGACAGCCTGTGCCCGTTCTTAGGGCAGTAGGCGCCTGTGGTTAGCACTGAACGCAGAGAAGTTTGTCTGTCTTTCTGATCAAGAAAAGGCTCAAAGTACTCAGCCTGCATATCACTTCCTGAAACTCGCTGTTTATCAGCAGAGAGCCGTATGCCGACAGACTTCAGCTACAAAAACAGAATAACCTTTTTTCCTCTCTGTAGATGTCTTCTACATCTCTTCTCTTGCTTGCTGTCTCTGTTTTCAATGCTTGTATTTGCCATGAAACTTGCTGCTCTTGGGTCCTGGTCCTGACAGTGCTCCAGATGAGCAGCTTGATGCCAATGAAATCAGTCTTACATATAAGCCTTTATCAGAGGCTCTGGGGAAAGTTGTATTTTCAGGAACATCTTTAAAAAATAAAATAAAACTGAGTTTGGTGAAATTTTGGGAATTTGGCATAGTCCTTAATGTAACCTCTACTAGCTAATCAGATGCGTTGCAAATACAAATTATAGCAATGAAGCCCCTTCACAAACATTGAAAACATCAGTGCTCAGTTCTGTCTCTCCTCTTCCAGAATCTCTGACCATTCTTTCTGAATAGTTTCAAAACAGCATCACAGCGTGTTTTTCTAAAAGGCATTATGCAATTCTGAAACACCTCAGCTGTCGGGTGTTTCCCTCCCTGTCCCACCTGAGTGCCAGTAAGCAGCTGCCTGGCTCTGTCCCTGGACAGCACTGACCCATTTCTAAGAAGCATGAGGCATCTGTCTGCTGATGACCAAGGAGTCATCCTTAATGCTAGAGAAATATCAGGGTGTGAGTGGAAACTAGCTTGGGCGTTCCGGATTGACCATGTACCTCTATTAAGGCATACAGAGGTTAAAGTCTTATTTTTATCTACATGTACACACATGTGCATACATGTGCTCGGAGGATTTCTAGCTGCCTTGATAGATCGGCTCTATGAGATGTTGTTTTGCTTTTTTAAATTATTTTTTCCTTTCTGTTTTTGATCCAAGGCTGCCAGCAGCCTTTGTCGAGGTTTGACCTTTTTCTAAAGAATCTTTTCCAGTTTCCACCTGACTTTTATAAATCCTGATGTCCGTTGATGTGGCTTGCTGAAGCTAACTTCTGTGCAAAAAGTAATCTGATTCGATTACAACTTGTCCTTGTTCCTATGTCTGTACTGGGCATTTAGCCCATTGTGACAGAAATGCTTCCAGAGGCTTTGATGCTGAGTAGGATTGTGTCCAGATGTGTGTGTGTTCACGTGGACAGAGGTATCTTTAGATAAGAATACAAACATTCTAACACATGTATATTGTTATCCTTTCTTATTTTAGGCTAATGAAGATAAATGCTTTTTGATAACACCGTGCTTAAGCCTTTGAGGTACAATACTGTTTTATTTGAAGAGAATGGTATATTGTCATCCTTGACAAAAATTCATAGATCCAGAAATTGTCTGCCAGAGAGGAGGTGATTGGTGCTATGTGACCTGATCTTGTGAAGTCTCCAAAATGAAGAGTGCAAATGTGGCATATTGCTACCACAAAAGTAGATGTGTGAGCTGTTAACTTCTAAGAGAAGTGCAGTGTTATGCAGTAAGATTTGAGTGAGCTTGAGGTCTGGGTTAAACTTGGATAAAATGAGAGATTATGCATTTTTTTTGACCATACGTATCTTGCATAGTGGAAGGGCTCTGGAGTTGGAAAGTGTAGAGGAAGATAAAAATCTGAAGTGTTTCAGTTATAGCAGATAGTTTTGAAGTGATTATAACTATGAAGGAGGAAAATGTAAACGTTGCAAATTTTTCTACAAGAAATAGGAAGTACTGGTGTTAATCTGTGAGTCCTGCAGTATGTTGTAGAGTTCTATCTGCTTTCAAGAAACGTTCAGAAGAAATTAAGACAAGAGGAAAAACTGAGTGCCTATTTTGAGTGGTGATTTTAGTGTGCATATACTAGCAAGAGTTTAACAGAAAATTACTATAGGTTTACTCAAATTCTCTTTTACAATAAAACACTTTCCATTCATGCTCGTTTCGTGCCAGACTATTTGGCAGTTCCGTTTGCTATTCAGTTTCCAAAGTGAACCTCTACTAAATGAGTCTTCTGGTCACCTGCTTGCCTGGAGATAAAATTTTCAGTTCATCACATCTTAGGAATGTGCTTCCCTGCTCTTGTGCCTCAATACAAAGCCAGTAGGCAGTGTCAGAATGTCTTCACTTCCATGCTAGCAGTAGATAACCCTTCATTCAAAGCTGCAGGGTGCGAGGAAGGAGCTTGTAAAAGTTGATCTTTGAATGTTATGCTATTTTGAATTATACGTTGTTTATTCAGTGAAAATGCTGATGTTTCATCTCATGGGTAATAAAAATTATTGGAAAAACATACAGCTCTTATTACGAAGAATGCTGTCAGTTAAGAAAAACATTCTTTCATTTTTAGCTGACTCCCATTTGCTGTCATTGCTTGCAAAGCACTGAGATCAGTTAGCACCAGGACAGTACCTCTCATCAGTCTTTTGCCTTCATCTCAGATGTTTCCGTCTATCATTAAGTAGTTCAGACAAGTTGCTTTCATTCTACAGCATGCCCCAGTATAATTAAATATTTAAGTTTTTCTTATTGATTTTTCATTGTCTGTGGAGAAACTGAGTAGTACTTTTCTTCCATGAGCTAAGAGGGTAAGAAATAGAAAAATTCTTAGTGCTGACGGTGGTCCTCAGAAGGTTCTTGTCTGCCTTGTTGCAGGTTGGTGTGTGGGGCGTCTCAAAGATTTGGTGTCAGGGATCATACCTGACAGGGCTGCACTCGCTCTGCTGCAGAAATTTCAAAATGATCAAAGGGACCACAGTAGAGTGAAGAAATACTACTTTTGCTGATGAATTCTGTGGCCTGTAGTGATAAGCAAGCAGCAATTGTATTTGTTTTTAAGCAGGAGTCTTAGTAAAATTCAGGACAGTAACACCCACAAGTAACCTGTTGTGCGCAGCTCAGCCTTAGAGTTGCAGTCTAAGAAGTACTTTCTCAGTGGCTACGCCCAGCTCTGGGGATTGATGGGCTGTTGATCATCAACGTGATAACCTCTGTGGTAGTGACTTTGTCCTTCGCTGTTTTGGAAAGTTCTTCTGTGAACTGTCTTACTCCAAGGCAGTAACTGCACAGTTGTGTTTTTTCTTCTTTGGTTGTTTTTTTTTTGAAGGAAAGTGACTTTTGTCATATTTGCAAGGTTTGCTCTAACTATCAAATTATTTCAGGTTTCTGGTAATAGCTATTTCTGTTCTAATGCCAGTTAACTGAACTTAGTATGACTGGATCTCAAGGGTTAAGCTGCTCCAGAATCATTTAATTTAAGCATCTGCTTCATTTCAGCTGTTGCCTGTTGAGACACCCGTGTTTCCCATAGTGAGTCAGTGCTTCACATGATGTAGGTTTCCAGTAGCCTGTTAGTGTGGAAAACAGAGGGGTTGGCTGCCAAGCAAAGCTTTGAAAATAAAAGATGGAGGGTAAGATGAAAGAAGAAGAATGATACTGATCACAGATTTGTGTTCAGCAATTACAGTATCTCGATAGACAATCAAAGCTTACAGTGCAAACAGTTCTCATGAGGTGTGCAAGCTGTGTGTGGGGCAGTACATCATGGAGAGCTTTGTTCTGCTTCTGTTCTTTCAAAGATCCAAAAGTATCTGCCCAGGCATCTGTGGCATGTGGCCTGGGTGAGTGATAAATGTGTATGACTCCTATACAACAATTCTGAAGCTGGCGTTGCTTAAAGTATGACTAGAAAGCCAAGAGTTTGTAAGTTTGCATCCCATTGGTGGTGGTTTATTTCAGAGTGAATCTGTAAAGGGCCTTTTTTAAAACCTAATATCGTATATTTTTTCAAAACTTTCTTAAAAGAACAGTTCTTGTTTGGCTGCTGTTGTGCCCTGCAGAAACAATGCTTCCTCTTTAAAGTATAGGTACATCTCCATAGTGGTGCTTTCACACTTACTCTCCAAGGGAGGGAACTTCCTCATTGAAAGTGTTAGTTTTAGTTTTGGTTTTTGCTGTTAAGCACAGATGTGGTGGTGTAACCACCGCATGGTTGATATTTGAAGATGCTCTTAAAATCCCTGCGTAATAAATAGTGTACAGAAGTAAGATGCTTAAAAACACATACTCCATAGAACTTGCTGTTTAAGTGTTAGTCATTAAACAAGGAGGATAGAATTTAGTGTCTTCTTCCCCCCATTTGACAGGAAGGCTTTGCTTTCTGAAACTTAAAGGGCATTTTATACTGTAATAAAAACATTTGTACTCTGTGTCCTTTCCATTGTCCATCCCTCAGCCTCAGGCTGAGCTTTATTTCCAAAGTGAAGCTGCCTGCTGATCTCTTTGCTTCTGGAGGAATGCTAACCTGAAGAATGCTGCAGAAGATCAGATGGGAAGAACAATCTTTGCCTTTGGCAGCAAAAATGAGCAATGTGATTCTTGTATTATTATTTACTCTTGAATTTTGGTTATGGTGTTTGATACAATTCCTTGAAAATTCTTAGTTCTGTAATAGCTTTTGATGACAGAGTATGTTATGAAAATAGTGCTGATTTGTACTTTGAGCAGCCCGACAGGTCAGTTACCTAGTATTCAGTGACATCTTTTTGATATGAATATCTGTGTTGTTCACTCTTCCAGAAATCTAGAGTCTGGAAGAATGAAAAGCCTGAGAAAGCAAGATTGTTGGGTTCAGTGCATCAGTGCAGCCTCAGCTATGTCTGTCTGTATTTCTACTCAGTATGTGAAAGTAGAGAGAGAAAAGAGGTTTTCATCTTTGAGCCTGCTTCTGTTTCACTGTCTTTGGTTGAACTGAACCTAAATCTAAACAGCAAGTGGTTTCTTATCTTGCTCAGGACAGGTTTTATCTTCCTCCCGCCCACAGCATGCCCCTTATCCCTTGCCATATTATGATTGCACCTGTTCTGTGCAAATATACTATTTACCCTAGAGGTGGGAAACACACATTTATCTGGAACTGTAACACTCCCCCTAAATAACTAAGTGAGATGGGGAGGGGGAGAAGATAAGGGTAACGTGGGATGTCTGTTGCAGTCACTGTGATTTATTTATTTTTTGAACATCTCCTGGCATACCTAGCTGTAATTAGAAGAGTCAAGCTACATCCGTGTACATTGGCTCTGTCACCTCAGCAGTCTGTGCTACTTGATTGCTTTAGTGAGACAGAAAAACAGAGGGATATTTAAAACATTGCTACGCAAATGGGGGAGATTCGATTCTAGATGTAATTCAGCTGAGCTTGGATAGCTTGTCAGCTTTAGCATTTTTCTGTTTGCTATATGCTTATAATTCTGTATCCTAAATGATGACATCTGAAAGAATTTCTTGTCAGTCTGAATATACCTCTCAAAGTGATTATTTTTTCTTAGTGCTAATTTCAGTATTGATTATTACTTAGTATAATGTATTTCCTCCCCACACTCATAAAAAATTAAATCTAAAAATATCAGGGAGTTCAATTTCTCTAAAAGTTATGGATATTCAGTAGGAAATGTTGATGCTTTCTATAGTACACACTGTTTTTGCCTGTAGTCTTCAATCTAAATATGCTGGGGTTTTTGGTATTTTTTTCTTTTTTCTCTCAAATGTTGTATAAGTTGCTTAATATTGCTGTTGTTATTACTATGAATAACTGCAAGCTGCTTTTGACAAAGTTGAAAATTCACCCAGACTTCTGAGGACACGGTGCTCAAAGACATGACTTCTAAATAGATCACTGAGAACCTAGTGTAAGTGGGATATTGACTTTTGTAGTTGTAAGTTCAATTTTAAACCAGGTGAAGTCAGAAAATCTATCAGTAAGATAGGACAGAGTGTCTGGGACTCATGAAGCAATCACGCACCTTGGACTTTGGAAGATACAAAGCACAGCTGAGTTCCTTCTGGTGTGATATGTTGTTTTACACCCTACAGTTGGCTGCTTACGAAAATTATAAGCATTATAAAAGCACTTTTTTCTTTCCTGCTGAGATGGAAATAAAGTTAATTATAAGGCCTAATAGATTTGTTGCTTGAACTGTCATTGCACAGTTCCATTTTGGAACAGTAGTAAACCCTCCCATCTAATTCAGTTGTGCTGCTTTGGCTGTATGAATTCTTTTTCCTTCTTTACCAGCTTATCTTATCCTCAAAGCAGATCCTGTAACCATCATGGTATTTAGACACGAACACCACCACCCCACCCCAGATCCAGAGGTGATGTTATCGGTGTCCTTTCCTTGGGCTGCAGACCCACGGGAAGGGGTGAGTCAGTTCCCAAGCCCTCCTACATGTGGTTTGCCTGTTGCCATTCCAAATGCTAGGCTGGCTCGGAGCTCCACAACCACCTTTGCTCGCTGACACGCTCCAGTGCAATGACAGAGGTGTGACCACCAAGGCTGACTGTTGCTTTGTTTGGTGGCCAGCCCAGCCTGGAGCAGGTGAGTGCAGTAGCCAGGTGCCAGGGGAGGGTGTGTGGCTCGGGAGAGGGGCTTGTGTGGGAGACCTTCTTCTCCTGGGGCTCTGAGCCAGCTGCATGACTCAGGTTAGGGAAAATACACCCTCTGACGTTTCACACCTTCCCCTTCTGCTAGCGACTGGAAAATCATTTTCAAATTACTACTGCTCATCTTGATCTGATTTTAAAGACTATTGTAGAATTAGCAGCACAAGAAGAAGCAATCTATTCAGAAAAGAACGTGAAAAGAGAAAGTTTAAGTTTTAATCTTTCTTTGCAGGATGTTCAGCCCAATTGTTGTTACAGCTCTCAAAGTGCATAGTCTAGGTGATTTAATGTCATAGTTTAACCTTTGTTCTGTTTCATTAATTATGACCATTTTGATGTGTGGTGGGACTATATCTACCTCCTGATTTTTTTTTTTTTCCAATTGCCAGACTGTTTTGTATTTAAACTGAGTTTTGAGTGATGAGTGGAAGGTCAATCTAGATCAGACTTTTTTCTGTATGCCAGAAGAATCTCTTCAGAAAGTAAACATAAATAAGAAAGGTGGAATGTTGCATGAAAAACTACAAAATGTAAAAATGATTTACCTTTGTAAAGAGACCTACCTGCACACGTAATGAATACTGCTGATAGCAGACAAGTCATTAAAAACATCAGTTCTCCTTTTAATGTCGTAGCAGTAGAAGAGGCCAAGAGAGCTGCAGGCTAGCACTTGGAAGTATCTTCTGAAAGGAAGTCGTCTGTAATGTGAGCGGTATTTCCTGTGGTGACTGCTATGAAGTATTCAAAGTCCAAAAGGATTGCAAACCTTTGTTTCCCAATCTAAATGAGCTGTGCGGCCCACTGGACTCTAGATTGTTTTTGTCTGAGATTTGTAACTCATCCAGCAGTACTCTTCCAATAATTCTGTTTGGTGTTTCGAGATTCCCTGTTCCCTTGTAATATCTGCTAATGGGTAATTATGGTCAGCAATCACTCTTGTCACGGAAGTTGCTGTAGTCATTTCAGAAACACTGTTGACATTTGTGTGGAACAAAAGATGGAATGAAAATCAAAAGTGTATCATCTTTCTTTGATACTGTAGTAGTTAAAAATAGAAAAACTGGTTCTGCTTGCTTTTGTGCTGTGGTTATGGAGAAGAATCAGGCAGTGGATATCATTTTACTTGATTCTTGCTATTAGGGATTGTCTTTAATGTTTCATTGATGAGACTGCTTTTTAGTGAACAGCAAGATTTGAGTTTTTGGCAAATGAACAGCTAAGTGAAAAAATAAGTACTTTTAAAACTATTGAGGCAGTTACTGAGAATGTGTTTGTGACTGCACTGGTAATTTCCAAATGGAAAGCAGAGCTGCTGCACGCTCAGATCCTGCTTGGAAAGACATCAACTTGGTCAGCAGCTGTAGGAGTAATACTTCTAAGGAAAAGGGAGAAAGGATGCAGTTTCTGGCCATTCGCATCACAGTCATGAATGCGAGACTGAGCAGGAGGATACAGCTTTGCCAGATCCACTCTGCAGTCTGAGGTAAAGCTAGCACCTGGAAATGGCTTGTGCTCTGTAAATCATGACAATAAAGGAGTGCCATACCAAGAGCTGTTCTGTTATCAGTCTGACTTTTGTATCAGATGGCATGTCATTTTTCTGTTGCTCTACCTTGCAAGGAAGAATGCTATTTGTGCCACAGTTCAAGAGGAAAGCCTCAGTGATGAGAGGCTCTGTGCTGTGCTCCCTCAATGCATGAGATCTCCTCCTGTG
Organism: Chrysolophus pictus; assembly: GCA_037305975.1. Taxonomy (NCBI): domain Eukaryota; kingdom Metazoa; phylum Chordata; class Aves; order Galliformes; family Phasianidae; genus Chrysolophus; species Chrysolophus pictus. The sequence continues at coordinate 13,554,562 of CM074586.1, forward strand.
TCTCCCTGCACACCCTGCCCTGGCAACAATCCTTGCAGGCAGCCGCTGGAAAGGAAGCTGCCAAAGTTACCCCGTCCATCTGGGCTGATGTGTGACCTGCACCATGTTACAAATAAAGAAGGAAATAGAAAAGGTCTGGAGCAATGTTGCTGAAGCAAATGCTTCTGTGTATCATGGGGAAAAACTGGTGAGCCTCTGCCACTTCCTCGAGGAGTAGATGGGAAATGCAGGGCGAATGGCGAGGAGGTGGGTGCAGGTAGATAACCAGCCCTAAGCAGGCAGGGGGAACTAGGGGCTTTCTGAAGGTAAGATGTTTGTCCAGGCAGCAGGAGAGACTGCTAGAGGTGAAACAAAGTGCTGTTGAACAGATATCGCTAACTCCTGCTTGTGGAGAGATCTGGGACCCAGGGACAAGACCCCGCAGTTATTACCAGGTCAGAGGCTCAAGCTGAACTTTTGATCTCAGTATATTTTGAGAAGCATCTAGAGAAACCCAGAGCTTCATGGCATTTACCCATTTGGTATTGTTTCAAAGAAATTAAACTCTGGGGGCCAGAAGCTTTAAATGGCTTATGATATGCAGGACTTTGATGTGATCCCATTTCCAGGAAAAAAAAAAAAAGAAGACTTGATTTCTACTCACTGTTCAGTGTGTGTTTGTCTGCACTGGATGCAGAATGCATGTACAGGGCTGAACAAATCACTGGGAGGTAGAAATCAAATCTGTCTCCTGAACAATTAATTACAGATGCTCACCTGGAATGAAATTTGAGGCGCTAACGAAATAATTTAGGTGGTTTTCAGCTATTAGAATGGAAAGCACTGATGCACCTCGGAAAGCAGCAGTAGCTTGGAAAATAAGGTGGGAAAAATGTTATGTTTAGTAAGTAGCTCTGTTGTGAAAATTTATCTGCAAGCAAATGGCTGGGGGAGTCTGTTCTCTGGTGAAATGGTGCATGCTGTGCAGGACAAGGCTGGAGATGGCAGGTGAGGTAAGTTCTTGCAGCCGTGGGAGCACAGGAGTTTGATCACCTCCATCTTGTCTGTGCTATGCGAGGTGCCTGATTAGTTTTCCTTGTGATCAGACTTGTTTTTTTGTAATCACTTCTCTTAAGCAAGCTGCAAAAGAAGTTTTCTCTGACTTTTTGTATTATTACTTGTGAGTTTAGCCCACAATACTGTGTTTCTGTTAGTTTTGTTCTGTTTCAAGCACTTTTGGCTCTGTAGCGCAGTTGTGCCTATTCTGAGATTGCTGAGTCCAGGCCCATTCCTAAGAAAATGTTTTGTATTGGCACAGAGTGCTGCAGACAGCCTCACAAGTGCTGGAGAACAAAAGAGCTCCAGTCCAAGTCTGGTAGCTTCCACAGTCTGTTATAACAAAATCCTACAGCTCTGTCAGTAGGAGACTGGGGAGTTTAGCAATGCCTGACAGTTGTTTTAAGTGGAAAGCAAAGCACAGAGTCTTCAGAAATAATCAGATCTGCAGAAAACATGGTCGTCTTTTCCCTGGTGAGCCAGAGGTGGCTGTGTGTGTGTGAGAGAGAGAAATCCTGCCCAGTACTTACCTAGGTTTCTGTTGCTGAATATAAATGCAGCTTTGTTTCTATTGGCTTCAACCAGAATGGATTTACAAGGCTGCTGTAGTGATTCTGATTCAGGTTTTGGAAGGTACCTTACTGCTATGGGTCTTCTCTTGCTGTTTTTCTTGTTTGTTTTTCTTGTCTTGTTTGAGCAGGTGTTTGTCACATTAACTGCCATGCAGATGGCTGGAGCTCATCTGGATCTGGCTGAATGTTGTGTGTTTCTTTTGTAGGCATTCTTGTCAGTTCTCAGTGCAGTTTCCAATCCATAATGTTTGGGTTATTTCTTATACACACGTAACAAAAAAACAGAATTGACAGACTGTTCCTTCTCCTTTCTAATTCTCCAGAACAGAGGATGCTTTTTCTTGTTAAGGTGATGATCAAAGCTCCGGGTCTGGTCCCTGCTAGGTGTACTGTGTTTGATGCTGGTACTTCTGGGAGTGCTGTTGGGTTCTGTGGTCTGTTGCCATTTCTGGGTTACGCCTCTCTTGTGGTGTGAGAACATCAGATCTCCAAGAAACTGACCTAAAAAAGTAAAAGTGATACTGTGAGGAACAGTGCTCATGTGATCCTTAAACACTTAAGCAGGAGTGCCTTCCTTTGGTGATGTTGTGTTGTCACCAGTAAGACAGAGAATTCTTAGAATTTGGTTTTCTCTCATCTTTTTTTCTGTGTTTTAAGATGGCTTTTGGAAAGAATTCAGAGGAAAAGCACCTAAAGTGGGGACTTCCAGCTAGGTATGTTAGTTTCTTGAACAGAAGATTTGTTTTTCCAGTAATCTAACTTAATATCAGTAATGTTTGTTCGTTTATGTGTTTTAGATCAAGCCACACAGTGCTGACAGTTTTGCAGCTGCAAGCAGCTAATGTCTTGTATTGTGAGAAATTTGACATTTCAAAGTACTTAACTTGTGTTGGAGGAGCAGAAGTAGCTGCATGGTTCATTTTCAGCAGGGTTCTGGTAGTGGCAGTGGACACGTGCAAATTGAATCACAAGTCTAGAATTATCTCCAAGTTTTTGTAGTGCATTACAGATTTCTGTTTAACCAGTGAAGTATTGCTCTGGGATTTTTTTACTTAATAGAGGTTTTTGAGAAGAAAATGCTATGACCCAGGCCTCGTTCATTATTACATGCATGGCAATGAGTATCAGAGAAGGAATAAATGAATTGATAAGCTAGCACTCTCTGTATTATTAAAAGCAATTAAGTCATTGACAAGATGTGTCTCTGACTTTGTGTCTTGTAAAACTCTTTAATAATATTCAGGGAGAGCTCCAAGTTAATATTTAACATCTTTTTCATCTTTTGAACTAATGTTAGAACTAATTAGACAACGGAGCTGTAGAATAGATTGTCCCTGGTGGTGTGTTTTCAGGGACGTGGTCAGAAGAATAAATTACAGAATGAAAACTGTGAATTCATTTTTCCTGGATTTCAGAGTCGGCAGCCCAAGACAAGGTTGCATGTGCCTCACAATTGTGAACGTATGACTGCATGGCAATTAATGCTTATTTTTAGAAAACAGATTTGGTTTTGCAAGTTGGAGGGGGAAAAAAACATCTCAAAATATTTACTATCATGGAAATCAGATTTCTGAAATTGTATTAAAGAAATTTGTCTTCTGAGTAGTGAGTTTTCTGCCTTTGGAGTGAGTTACAGCTGAAACCTTCCACTGTCAGCAGTGTATATCACCTTTCCCACTGAAAGGCTAATTCAGATGAAAATCCTTCCCGCCATCTGCAACTTCTGATGCGTTTTTCTGAAGAAGGAACCAGCCCATGCTAGAGTGAAGCAATTTAGCAATCACCTGTATGATATGGATAACGTGATATTAGAGCGTGACGTGAATATTTTAATTTTGTCTTGGCATCTCCTTTACTTTGGCTGTCAATGATCTTTATGATGCATTCACACGCACAGCAAAAGAGCATTACGATGCATATGCTGATAACGTCTGTGCCCGAACTATTTTTTCACTTGAGCTGTGGGAGACCATTTTATTACAAAGGAGAGCTCAATAGTAACAAGTCCAGGTGAGATATCAGTTGTACCATTAAGCAGAAGGGAAAGATGTATTGAATATCTTCCATTTTATTTCAGTTTTGAATACCTACGTTAAGTTACTTACTAACTTACGTAACTTTACTAACGTAACTTACTAACTGAAGTTCACCCACTGGAGCTGTGGGTGTCCCTGTGCATTGCAGGGGTGTTGGACTGGATGGCCCTTAAGGGTCCCTTCCAGCCCAAACGATTCCATGGTTCTGGGATCAATGAAAGTAGTGCAATATACTCTTTCCTTTTTATAATTAATGCAAGTTTATGATATACCGTGAGCAAGAGGTTAATTTTTCATTTTCCTGCAGAAGTTCACTTTTTTTTTTTTGTCCAGTCTCAGTATGGTATCTATTTGTCTATTTGTTCCTTCTTTGCTGTTAGCTAAAGGGTGGTTTATTAATGTTTGGCTGTGTTTACATAGACTAAATCATTCAGTATGCTTTCTGAAACTATTTTTCCTTAATACCACTCCTGATTGCAGTGTGAGTGCAGTGTGAACACATGTGGCTAAACATTTTGTCTTTTGACAGTAGCTGGCTAGAATTTGGCTTTCCTTTTAGCTGGTTCTTTCTCCCCAGATAAATAGGCACCATGGTGACGGTAGTCAAGTGACAAAGAAGCCGCCGTCCTGTTATCAAGTTCTAATAAAACTTCTCCTGAAAGCCTGTTTTTCATGCTTCCCTCCGTCCCATCCCCCCATTCTTTTGTTTTGCTGCAAGTCATTTGGCACGGTACGAGTTATATTCGTGAATCTACTGGAAAGCATTGGTCATTAGCAATTAACAATACAGTTTGTTCCTTAATGTTCATTGCTAATAGAGCACACCGATTGCCTCAGAAACACTATTAACTGCAGATAAATGCAATACGTGCAGCTTGATGCTAAGTATCTTTTATTTAATATAGGAGAGTGAATTTTGGCTTGGACAGAATTGTATCGTTTTCTCATTTTCCTTCCTTTTAATCAAAACAGTGTGAAAGGAGGTGCTTTTCACTTTTCTTGGAGAACGCTGTGTCTGTTCAACTGAAGTCAATTACTTTAATTGTATCTTCTCTCGGCAGAGTTCATCCCAGGAAGCAAAATTCATGCTTGCTGCAAGAAGTCCTACAAAATAATAATTGAGAAAAAAGCAGGGGAAAAAAAAGCCATAAAAAAGATCCTAGCAGCACCAGTATGCATTGATTTAGAGATTCATGCATGAAACTCCTGGTTCTGGGGAGACTAACTGTCTTGCTTTTGGAAGCATTGGAAATCTGAAGTTCATGCTCATGAGAAGTCAAACCCAAGAGCCCGGGTTACTCAGTGCGGCTACGGATTGCAGAGGCAGCAGCAACAAGTCAAACATTCTGTGTGAAGAAGGAGTTTCAGCTGCGTCCTCGTGTGTGCACTGGCAGCGGAGAGAAATAGCAGCCAGTCTGGGATAAAATGCCAGCGAGGGGTAAATATTTCTTCAGTGAAAGTGATGACTGCAGGATCACAGACCCTCTCTATGAGAAGTACCGTTATACGAGCCAGCAGCTTCCACTCCTGCTACTCCTGCTCTTCATTGCAATCATCTTCTGGGCTACACTAATTATAATCTTTTTTGTCAAAGACGTGAGTATTGATCGGTATTCATTCAGCAAAGCGCAGGGATATTGTACGCAGAGGAAAGATGCAGCTGAAAGAAATTTGTGGTTGTGTAGCGTATTATAATTCTCTTTAGAAAAAAAGAAAAAGAAACTAAAATAAAATTTCTCATGTTCTTCAAGTAATCTCAATTGACAGCAGTTAAAAAAGAGAAGCTGATCTAAAGATAATGTTGTAAAAGAGTGATGAGGAAGCTGTTACAGTCTTTTATTGCCTTCTAACACTGCTTTCCAAATGCAGTGCTGCATGAGAGTGTGTCTTTAGATTAATTGCTAAAGAGATTATTTGTACCAATTGTACTTGTAAACTGTTTAGCTTTCATTCCTTTAAAAAAGGAGAGTAGCAACAATTCGTATGTGTTGCGAGTCATCCTCTGTAAAACTTGGAAAAGAGCTGTTACACCACCTTCAGCAAAGCTTGAATTCCTTAAATGCATTTATACCTTATCTTAAAAGACAACAACAAAAAGATTAGTTCGGGAAATGAAAATGATGAAGATGGATATCTTCAGTATTATTTATTATCTCTGAATGTATAAAAAGCGTTAGTGCTGCCGTAGCCAGACTGCTTAGCTTTTAAAGTATGCTAACCAGAGTTCTGATCTCAGCTGTTTCAAGGAGAGTACAGATGAATTTTCCATTTTTTTTTCTGAAGGAGAAAGTTGGAGCAAACATAATGCTTTCTTTTGCTTTTTCAGGAAGCACGTATTCATCTTGCCTTCATTATTGCAGTATGTGCTGTTCTTGTCATATTTTCAGTCATGTACTTACTTTTATGTATCGAATCCTTATTTCGGAGATGGCTAACCTTATTTGGAGTTACAATTTGGATTTGCTTCTTAACGATAGGTTACATTCCTCTTCTTGAACGAGAAGATTATTTTTCAGCATGGGAACAGGTAAGTATTTCCCAATTATTCAAGTATTTACCATAAAACCTGTGGTCACTATGTATGGATCTGCTTGTGTTCTTAATTTTTTCTGAACGTTATAACAGCATAAAACTAGTTTTCTGAGAAAATCCTGGATTAGTTCATACTGGAGTCAGTTTTTGTTTTCTGACCATGAAAATACAGTTCAGCTAAGAAGATTGGATAATTGCACACTTCTATTTAGGAACTGCATCTTTTAAGTTGTCATTTTATTTCTCTGTAAACAGGTTAAAACTTAATCTTTACAAGTTCATTTTTAAGAGAATTTTGCATTAAAAATGCTGGCTTTTATTAATTTCTGTGTGTCAAAGTGGTGTTCAAGAAATGTGTAAAGGACTCTGGAACTGGGTGTGCCCTAGAGAGCATGTTTTCACATCAGTGGGAGAGGTGAACAATAAGAATTAATGACACGTCCTGGCATAGCTGGGTGTGGTTCAAGTTCATTACTTGGTATCTCTGATCAGAAGACGGGAGATTTTGCGATGCCAAAAATACCATAATCTGTAGGAAACTCCTCCTAAATTCTCATAACATAAACAGAAGGGTTTTCAATAAAATAAAAATGAGTTTTTATCTTGTTTTACTGACTCTTCCCTTTCCCCTCTTTATTTCAGATAAAGAAAGATATAAATTATGAGTTAAACAACCCATATCTGATTGTATTATGGCCTGGATCCAGCACCAGTATTTACAGTTGCTATTCAGTATTTTTTGATTTAAGAAAGAAGATATTACCATAAGAAAAAAAAAATCAAAACAAAAACAAAATCTAGTTCTTAATTATAGCTACAAACATGTAATTAAGCAAAATTTGGTTCTGTTGCTTTCAGTGCTGCAATGCAGTGTCTTGTATCATTGTGGTAATAATGGTGATATAAAGCCAAAAATAGAAGGCAACTATAGATTAGAAAGCAGAAGCAAATAAGAGAATTCCAAAATTTTACTGCAAGTTCTTAATTTATCACAGATTGAGACTACTGTTTAAATGAAGTTTAACCTCTGCTTGTCTGTGCTTATAAAAATATTGCACAGCATTCAGAACCTTCTGATGAGGGTTGTATGGTAGAGGAAGTTTTGGTACAAATGGAATAGCAAAGATGAACATTTAAAAGGTTACTCCTGTTGGATGAAACCTTTTATTTGTTTGCTTGCTTGTTGCGTTCCGTCTCAGCAAAGAGATCTATGCTGATAAGCATTTCACTGTAGTCTGGGCCTTGAAACTTCCTTTGAAGGAAACTGTGTCTGGAACAGCATGAGTTGAGCTGCAGTGGGGAAATAGAGCTGAGCCAGAGACACTGCCATATATTCTTCTGATTGACGTTGTTACTTTGCATATATATGGACTATTGGCTATAACAGATCTGTAAATATGGATATAACTTCTGTAGGTGTTCCTTTTTATCCCTAGCTGTGTAGCAGAACATTGTGCATTTTGTAAAATCTCTTGTGTTAAATACATAGTTAGTGGCAATAGTGGTTATTCTCTTGTGTCAGCATTGAGAGCTATTATTTGGGCTTTTGGTTTTATCAGATATGGAGTAAATAAACAAGTAATGTGGTACTTTTAAGATTAAAATACTAACTTGGAGAAGGTGGGAAATCCCATTCTGTTCAGCTTTGCTATAATTGCAGTGCACTGTTCTTGATAGATAAAGTGCATCTTCTGTAATGGATGAGCTAAGAGTGAAGGGTGAGGACAACTGGAAAAATTAAGTGATGCATCGTGTTAATCATTTTGTCTTTGAATCTATATCTACTAATTCCCTCAAAGCTTTTAGGTCTACTTCTTTTCTTATGTTTTTAACTCTATTTTAGAAATGTCAATATTTCATTGTTCAACTTGAAAATGAGAAAAATGCTGCTGCTTTCCTTCTTCTTTAGTGAGTTTTCTTAGACACATAATAATGTGTGTGTGTGATTAACTGTTTTTTTTTTTTTTTTTTTTTCCCCCCCCTTTCAATAGGTGCCATTTTTTCTGTTCATAATCTTCACAGTTTACACCATGCTACCCTTTGGGATGAGAGATGCAGTCATAATTAGTGTTCTTTCTGCTCTCTCCCATATTATCGTTCTAAGTGTGTTATCCAAGGATTCTCCTGGAGATAAAAGATCCATTCTGTTTCAGGTAAGGAAAAGCTACTTTAAGTCATTAAATATCCTAGTCACATTACCATTTGATATTGGCATAACTATCCTGGTTAGATTAAGTTCCAAACTTCCACAAAGTTCAAGGATTTGGATCATGAGCCCATGTCTGTTTTGCACGCCTTCAATAAAAACTTATTTACTTTCATTTATATTTCATTTTGATTTTCTAATGTAAGTGGAAGAAGCAGAATTTCTTAACTGTTACTCAATGTAAGACAAAGTTTGTCACAATCTTTCTTCCCAATCTGTGCTGTTCAGATGGGCTCTATCTTCATCTGACACTGCCTGCTGGGTGGATCAAAAGGGCCACTGCTGCCCCAGGGAGTCAGCAGGGCCTGGGAGTTCTACAGAACCTTTCAGTGCTCCTATCCCTTATTTACAGGGTGTGTTCACAGCAGCATCTTGCTCTTTCAATGCAGATATTTGTCAGACTTCACACAGCATGCTGATGCATGGTTTTGAGGTCTGTATTCTCCCAGAGTCAATCACTGGTGTCTGCAAATAAAAGTGTTAAGTGATACAGCAGGGTTGTTTCATTGTACTACTGTATGTTCCCGTTACTGCGTAAGTTAGCTTCTGTTGTCCAGGTCATCTTGGCCAATGCAAATGCTGTCATTTGGTGTGTAGCAGGGTAAGGGGAAAGTGGAACGATGCCTGGGATCAATTACTTTTAAGGAACTAATGAACATACTGGTGAAATATCGAGACTGTTCTGCAGTAGGTAAATATTTTTCTTGTGCAGGTACTTGCCAATGCTGTCATTTTCCTTTGTGGTAATTTGATGGGTGCATTTCACAAACGCCAAATGCAGGTTGCTTCGTGGGATTTGTACAGATACACATTAAAGTGCATTCAGGTCCGAATGAAACTGAAGATTGAAAAGAGGCAACAAGTGAGTGAAGTGGTTCTTGCTATGAATTGCTTGTTTGCATTTCTAAAATTGGTGCAATTTCATAAGGTTTGTGATTAATGTTCATAGAAGGGCTTGGACAGATCTTCATAATACCCACCTCATATCAAAAATAAAAGTTGTGCCATTAGTAACAAAAGAAGGAAGTTGAAAGGAGGAAGCTGTTCCATGTGGCTTGTCTGTATGAAAATCACAGTATTTGTTGCAAGGATGTCGCCGCCAGTTATTTCAGCTAACTTGTATTTCCTAGCACAAAAGGTTGATGGGACCGGCCTAAGGTAACCCAAAAGAACGCATCCTTAATGTCCTGAAAAATACTTGCAGGGTAATTTCCACAGTTTTGTGCTTCCCTTTGTTATGAATTTTCTTTGAAATTCTGCAGTATTGTTTGTTCTTTTATTTTCTTGTCTCAGAAACTGTTTTTCTTTTGCTAGGAGAAAATTGAAACTTAAGTGAAAAAAAAATCCTGGCTGGATGTGGCTCTCGGCAGCCTGGTCAGGTGACTGGTGACCCTGCACACAGCAGGGGATTGAAATTAGATTACCATTATGGTCCTTTTCAACCCAGGCCATTCTGTAATTCTATGAAAAAAACATATAATACATTACAGTTTGGAGTATGATAACATTTACATCTCTAAACTCTAGTGGTTTTTAAGGAGTAAGCAAGGAACTTTAATCTCCTACTGAAGAAGGACTGTAAGGAAGTATCAAAGCTGAAAGTAGCATGCCTTCCTTTTGTCCTGGTGTGAGCAGGGTTAGGAACAGCAGCTCTTGAAGGCTGATGTGGGCAGAGAACTCAGCTCACAAGTTCCTAGATAAAAGGAAGGGGCTGAGGAATGACTGACTTGACAGAATTGAAAAAAAGAGAATGCCACACAGCTAATGCAGCCTGTCCTCTGATGCTAATCTTGTGAGATGACAAACCTGCACGAAAACCCTGGCAGAAAGCTGTTCCCTGTGCAACAGCCAGCGAAGTATTTAATCAGCTTACAGAAGCACTGTGCTTCTAAAACATCCTTGGGTGATGTGGTAACTTGCACGTGTTTTATGGTTGCTTTTTTGAAGTGTAGATGAGCTGAAGTCTATGGACAGTTTACTTCAGCTATGTTGCAATTTGCCAGACAACTCTGAGTTACCTTTTTGTCACCCATTTTTTCCCTATGAAGATAATACAAGAACTGCAGGTTCTTGTAAGCTTTCACTTTCTTGAAAGCTGTGTAACATATCAGCATCACATGGCCCCATGACATGCACTGGGGCTCTGTTTTCATTTGAGTTATTCCCTGAAGTTGGCTCTCCTATTAATAAAATGCAGGAGGAGAGAAAGGAGGCTTTTCTGGAAGGCAGTCTCAAGCCAGACTGCTTGATGGGCTCCTTCTTCCCGCTGTGATCCCAAGGAATTTATTTTTGGTGGCAAGTGCTGGTTAAGCAATCCTGGCAGCTTGTACCCATCTATGGACTGCTGCAAAGTTGCTTGGGAAAGGGAGACCAATTTTAGGCAGAAGGGACAGAGTTTGACTCAATCAATCTTCTGGCTTTGCTGGCAGCGTCATCAGAAGTTCCTTCTCGTAGCAGCTCCATGTGGTGTTTCACCTTCTGTGGTGACCCTGCTATGGAGCAGCAGAGCCCTTCCTGGATTAAAAGTACTCTTCTTCTGTATTCCTCTTCTGCCTGGCAGCTTCATGCTGTCTTTGAAGAACAGGCTTTTAAGACAAAGCCAGCATAACAGATAATGCACTGAATATGCAAGTAATATAAGTGGTTTATGAAAAGATTTATTCTTACTCAGCTCAGAAGAGTTTTATTTCAGTTGCTGGTTTGCTCTGTTTGTGGGTTTTTAATACTGCATAGATTACTAGTTACAGAAAGTAAGCTTTTATCTGAAGTTTATCAGAAAATGCTAATGTAATCCTGAGATTGGCTTTGAGGGGGGGAAGGTTTTAATTTGTCTAGAAATTGTAGTAATATTGATTTTCTTTCCTCTGTTTCATAGTTAGAGTGATGTGGCATCTAGGTCGCAAGGAAGAAAATAAAATGCAACACCCTTACTCAGTTGTAAAATCAGTGTTTTTGAGAACTGAAATGGAACAGTCTTTTCTGGAAAATGTGATGTTCATTACTCAAAGGATGGTTGAATAAAGAGGTTTTATCTCCTTAATTCCTTTTTGTGGTCACTAAGTCCTGCGGTTTCAAAATTAGTATATGAAGAGTATTACATCCTTAATTTTTTTTCCCTCCTTTTAGGAAAATTTGCTTTTATCCATACTGCCAGCTCATATATCTATGGAAATGAAGCTGGCAATCATAGAGCGACTCAAGGAAACTAATGATAATAGGCAAATGCATGACAACAACTTCCACATTCTATATGTTAAAAGGCATGAAAATGTTAGGTAAGTTGAAACTCCAGAGATATTTGTATTAATATAAGCTGCTAATTTCTTACTACATGTTGTTCAGTGAAAATCAGAGAGAGCCTTTCAGGATGAAGTGAGCTCCTTTCCTGTTGTTGAAAGATAATGTGTTTCACCTGAACTTGTAATGAGTCAAGATACTTTGCCCTGTTTTCTGGAGTTGTTTTCCAAAGGCTGAGGTGTCTTCTATTAAGTGCATTTTAATGTTCAACTGTGGAATAGACACATCTTTGTATTTCAACTATCTATTTTTTTGTTTTCCTTTTGTTCTTGTCTAGTATTCTCTACGCAGACATTGTAGGATTTACTCGCCTTGCCAGTGACTGCTCTCCTAAGGAACTAGTAGTGATGCTGAATGAACTTTTTGGAAAGTTTGATCAGATTGCAAAGGTACATGTTGCAGTTTGTTGTGCAGCAGGGATTTAATTTAGTTAAAATTCAGTTGTTGTTAGAACTTCAAAGTACTGGAAAAATAAGAGGGCCATACTTACTGTATTGTATCAAAGCAGGGATTAAGAATGTACAAAAATAAGTCATGCCACCCTAGCTGCTTTTTGTGCTACAGTAGGAGCTGGGGTGAAAGATACTTGGTCACTGTTTGCAACTGTTCCTTGGGTATAAGAATATAAAAAATTTGGGATTTTGAGTGATACATCTGAATTTTTCACTGCTTTCTGCAAATGGCCTGGTTTAAAAAACACTTGTATTTTGTGAGACAAGGTCTTCCAGCTCTCTTGTTGGGCTGTAAGAAGAGATTCTTGTGGTGTTTTCTATTTATTTATTTTTTTATTCTCTGTTTTTGTTCTGTCATCTTTTCTATTATGTAAGGATGTTGTAGGCTCCAAACTACCTAATAAAAGCCTGTGGCTAACCTGGAAACTGAGCTGGATACCTAAGTCTACCAGCTCTAACATAAGGTTACCCACTGATCTCCAAAACAAAGAAGCTCAGGGCCATGTGAGCTGGTTTACTCAGAATCTACTGGGTGGCTTCAAATGGTGGAGAATAATGGATGTCCTTTTAAGGCTTGGATTGATGAGTGAGAACAACTTAGTTTGATCACTTGACACTGATTTGTTGCAAATAATAGTATTTTTTAGTTGGTGGAAAAATTGCCTGGCTGTTCCCCAGCAGGGATGGTTTTGCAGCTGGAGTGGCAGCTGTCCCTGATTAAGACATCTCCCCTTGTCAGTCAAACCCTACGCAGCCTCCTCAGGCAGAAGTAGCCCTGGCCTGCTTGTAAACTTTGTAGCTAAAATTAAGACAATGTGAGGAGGTCTTCTTTCCTCACTGCGGCCAGTAACAGCAATCCTCTTCTGTTGCACAGTTCAGGAGTTTTCTGCTGCCAAACTGCTTTGATGTTGAGTGACAGCAAAGTCTGCTGTGTGCCAACTTCCTCTTCCGTTAAATTTAAAAATAAATTTCTTGTATGCAAATACACCAGGTTAGGCGTCCTAATTCCTGACTTCTCCCTACATTCTGTGTAGGTTTTATGACACTGCCCTGAAAATCTGATGAAAAGGTGAACAAAGTGATTTATTTATTAACACCTGAATAAAAAAAGATGAATATTAAAAGATAGTTAAGTAGATTTCATCCTCCAAATGATAAATTCTTTGAGAGTTTTTTCACTGCTGTAATTTCATTTGTAGTTTTTTCAGTTGCAAACAGTTCCAAGAATTAATTCAGAAATTATTAAGATTGTATTTCAGAAACACTTGAAGTAGTAATTTCTATTACCCTCCAGCCATTTGAATGCAGAAAATGAGAAGTAGGTTTTGCTTCAGGCAGGATTGAATGCAGCCTTACTTCCTCAAAATGATGTAGAAAAGTCCTAGTTTTGGTGTCACTAGTCTCCTGGCAGGTTTGTGTGTGTTTTTTTTTTTCCCCATTACATATGTTAGTCATTATTTTTCAGGAGAACGAATGCATGAGAATAAAAATCCTGGGAGATTGTTACTACTGTGTCTCAGGCCTACCCGTGTCCTTGCCGGTCCATGCCAGAAACTGTGTTAAAATGGGACTGGACATGTGTGAAGCAATAAAGTAAGCATAACACAAAAGACTTTTTAATTGTATAGACCCTATAAAGGTACTGAATCAAGTTATTGTTAGTGTTGTCAATGTCAAATATTATTTATTGCCTCTAGTTTGATAGTTATGCATTAGGTCATAAGTTTGTCTCTTGCCTTTGCACTGAGCATATAATGAGACTAAACCTTAATAGATCTCCAGAGGGGAGAGAGAAAGACAGAAGTCTAAATTACACTCTAACTCCTCTCTTCTTCTACAGGCAGGTGAGAGAAGCTACAGGTGTGGATATCAACATGAGAGTTGGCATTCATTCTGGGAATGTGCTGTGTGGGGTGATCGGCCTCCGCAAGTGGCAGTACGATGTCTGGTCTCACGACGTCTCCTTAGCCAACCGCATGGAGTCTGCAGGCGTACCTGGGTGAGGCCTCCACTCTCACTGCTGGCTCACTGTCATCACCTTTCTCATAGTCATGGCTTGTGAGTCTGGAATTTGTAACTGTTCCGTGACACAAATCAATATAATGGTGTGAATAAAATGGGACGAATGTGTACTTACCTGAGCAGTAAAAAGCTAATGTTTTCTGGTTGTTATTTTTTAATGAGCTATAAAATTATATTATTAGAAAAGTGACTACTTCTTGAACCTCTCCTTCATTTGAGAAAGTTGTGTCACTTTAGCACTGTATTATTATGTTGACTTGACCTGTGTTGGGTACAAGGGTAATACTGTATTTTTAAGAATAGAAACAGAACTTAGGTTGACAAAGAAAAGCTGCATATTTACAGCAGACAGTGTTTCTGTTGATAAATCAATTGGTTCCTTGGTCACTTGATTTATATTAGCTCTATATTCAAACACTTCACGACCCTGAACTCCCTGAAATTAAAATAAACCCTGGAGAGGAGCGTCCAAGGAAGAAGAATTTGGAGCTGTTGGCTGTTGTGTATTCTCTCTGAGCTGTATTTGGCATGGGCAGAATGGGAAGAAGAATGAGTAGGCCTGCGTGGAAGAGCTGAGGCAAAATGTAGCATGACTTGCTTTGTGTCACTCAGCAGAGCGCGGTGTTGGGCTTGAGGCTCATATTTTTGCTGTGCTTTTGAAGGTACTTACTGAAAAGGACAATTATAAATGTTTTTTTTTTTTTTTTTTTTTTTTTTTTTTAATGCTAGCACTGCATACTTTCCTAAATGAGGATAATACAGTTGTTTTCTAGTTGAAATTTGGGGATTAAAATTTTGCACAATTATTTTTTTCTGTCTTTTCAGTTGTTTACACAAAAATGACCATATTGAGAGTTTTATTTTTTCCCTTCCCAAATGACGCTGTAATTTTGCAAGTTCTGGGTATTCTTTGCAAATTAATACTTGTTAGTGGAATGGCATTCTAAGAGGTATATATTTTCCATTGAAAACTATTAAGCATTGAGATTCCGATTAGTCTTTTCTTTTCTGCTTAGTATCACTGTCGTTGTAGAGTGTCTTATTTGTATTTTAGGTAAGTTCTGCAAAGTAGAAGGACATGAATATCACATTCTTTTCTTTCTTTGGTAACAGAAAGCAAACTAATTGAAACTTAATTAATGCTTACAATATCATCCAGGTTGAGTGTTTCAGAGCAATTCTGCATGGTTAAACAAAAATACAGAGTTGTGAAGTTTCTTTTCTTGGCAAAGCAAACAACGCAACTCTGAATATGACATGAATACCATACAAATATCACATTTAGGACTATTGTCGAATCTTAAAAACTGATTATTCCAATATACTTGTCATGCAAGTGTTTGATTCTCTGATAGAAATAAATGTTATTTTAAGTTTGCTTGTTGATTCCAAAACGTAACACATAATACTTTCTGTAGCACTCACTTCCATGTGTTAAAACTGGCCACAGGAATTCTTCTGTTCCTGGAAGACTGAGCCTTCCAGGGAGGAGGGATTTCTACTTGTTATGTAGCTTCTACTGTGGAAAAATAATCTGTCTGGGGTTCTCCATAGTTTCCAATCTTAGCTAGCTCTTCTCCTTTGGAAGTCAGCAGAAGTTTTGTCACTGGGAGCAGTTTGAGGTTTTTATTTAAAATAGGAAATATAAGTGTGTTGGGCCTTGTGAGTGAAGAAATTCTAAAGACTTTTGAAAAGATGCAGAGAAACTGCTTATTTTATGAATAATTTATTCCTGTTGACTGAGTATCCTGTTCTTCTTTCATAGCCTAAAATTTATTTACATTTGTAATAACATAATAATATATTGGTAAAACAGAACAAACACTGCTCCAAGATTAAAACCACATTTATGACCATTTCTCTAACATAGATGTGCCTGAAACCCTGAAATACATGCTCAGGCATATTAGCATAGGGAAGTGAGAATGTGGTGTTTTAGGTATTCTGCTTTGATATAGGTGCCTTAGTGCGTGTCAAAGCTTGCCTTGAGAGGCAGCTTTAGCAGCTTTTGTTATGTGTTGATCATGGAATCCACTAAAGCATTAGTAACTGTTGGAAGTTGTCAGCATAATAAGTCAAATAGAAAGAAGTTTACAGTAAGATCTGAAATGTATTATGATAGTGTGTGATTTGGGAAGAGGAAAGAGGATCCTTAACAAAAATGGATCCTGAGCAGATGAGGTAAGTAGAAGAAGACAGAAAAGTGTGTGTTTTAGAGCTGAGTTAATACAGACATCACTCAATATGCCTCAGCTCCTGTGAGGGAGGAAAAGTGGCAGTCAGAACCTGGCTGTAAGATTTCAGATTCAAATACTTGCTTGTATTTCAAAACTGCTTAATCCATTGGAAAACAAAACAAAACAAAAACAAAACAAAACAAAACAAAAAAAAACCCACACAACATAGTCTTTAGAAAATTGCCAGTAAGCAAAAACCTCTTACCTTCTAGTTCCAAAAGAATTGTGGAATTTTTTGCTCCTCTGTGGGAAGCCACAGCCCGTGGGTCTTCAGCTCTTGGCTGCTTTATCTTCACATATCCTATTCAGGTTAAGAAAGTTGAGCTGGCCTGGACCATCGCCCCCTTTTTTCTGCAGTTAGACAGGTGCTGTCAGTTTCTATTCTAGATGTGTGCTGTTACCAGCTCTGTGCTGATAGGTTGTAAGAATGATGGCGCAGTGGTTAACCCTCTGTGCCAAGGAAAAATGAGAAAAGTTGTGGGATGATGGACAACTAGAAAAAACATAACAAAATTATGTGTATATACTTTCATGAACATATTGAGGCCTCTCATTGAGAAATGTTGTGTGGAAAAGCGTAACTCATCATTTCCGTGGAAATATGTGATTCAGGATGCTGAACTAAGTAACATCCAAGGGGAAAGCATGAGTGGATACAAAAAGGGCCAGCTGCTTCCATTAGACTTGTTGCTGTGTTATAATGTAGTTGTTTCTGTCAGAAAAGACAGACTTCAAGACTAATCCTCCTTGTTGACAAGCACCTTTTCCAATTTTTTTCCATATTTTCTTTGTCACTCCTCATGCATTTCCAGCCTAAGACTGTCCTCCCTTGTGTGTTTTATGTGAGCTTTCCGTGCAGCTCTTACCATCTGCAACAACCTGCCTGTATGTCTGTTTTCTCAGTCATCAGATCTTCCGTAATGATGTTTCTTCTTCTGTCTCCCTCTTTCTCTTACTGTGCTTATTTCTTTTTAATCTTGTACTGATACTATCTCATTCTGGGAAGTGTTTTTTGGGATACTTTGTATGAAGGATGTACAACAAAGGACTGCGGTGATGGATTGCAAATGCAGTTTTAAGTACTGGCAGGATTTTGGAGTTCTCTGCCAAAGCACTTGGTGGCTGAAAAGCAGAAATGTGGCAGTAGCCATTGAAATGTAAATGAAGTGCTTAGTATGACCTTTCTCTAAATGCTTGGTTGTCTTTTTCTTCCTTCCATTCTCAGTCGTGTACACATCACTGAAGCAACGCTAAATCACTTGGGCAAGGCTTATGAAGTAGAAGAAGGAAATGGACACCTTAGAGATCCTTACCTTGAATCCATGAATATCAAAACCTACCTGGTGGTTGATCCAAGGGTATGTGTGTGTTTTTAAACACATATCTAAATTCATGCATTTTAATTAGAGGTGCCTGTGGAGTGAGTCATCTGAATAATTTAGAATTGGGACTTCAGATCTGAAAGCACATCCTTCTGTTCTGTGTCTAAAACCTCGTATGTGGTTCATATAGTCAGCATTTATGCTCGACCATGTATTTGCTTGAAGCATGTGACTTGCAACTTCAAATCAAAAGGAGGGATGAAGTCATGAAAGAACACCCATGCTGTGTAGCCACTGCCAGATACAACGTTCTCTGTGAAGTAGCTTCCAGCAGCTTCCAGTAGCTTCTCCTCGCTGTTTTATATGAAGATTCACCTTCCTTTCAAGCTGTAAAGTTAGTAACTGTTACCCGTTTCGGGATGAGTAGCGCCTCAAGCATTACCAGTTCGGATTGGCTTGCGGCTGACAAGTGAAACATTTCAAAAGGAAAAACAGGAGCGGTGAACTCCTTTCCTTCAGGATCTTTACAGTGTAGAGCCATTTTTAATTATCAAGAGCTCAAACTTATCTTCCTTGTATGTTTTGTGTACACAACACTGAAACAACCTTCCTCACTGCATGCACAGCTCACAGATGGAAGATCTAGTTCTACTGAAGTGGTCCCTACTCACATGGAGATACCTATGAAACGGTAGCTAATAGCCAGTCAGTGTGCATCAGTTTATTCTGTAGTTTAATCTTCCTCTTAGACCCACAGAGGATCTGCTGTATGAGTACTGCCTGTGTACCTGTTGTATAGGGATATAATCTAAGAGTGAGTCTGTCATCCTTTTCCTGACTGTTGTTTTGATATGCTCTAGCTCAGAGATTGGGAATCTTATATTCCTGCTATTGTGCTGATTGCATGGAAATTGTATCTATAGTCCCAGGATCTCTTTATCATCAGTCTCAAACCAGGAAGCTTGAAAGTTGTTTTACAAGTGAAGGCTTGTAAAGGCAGCTCAAGCAAATTCATTATGTCATGATTTGCTACAACTGAAATTAATTAAATGAGAGAAAGGAATCGAGGTTGGCCAACTTTGCTGATGAATGTTCAAGTCCTACTAAGTGGCTGGGTTATTTGGTTTACAATTACTCAATATACTGAGCTTTGTTTGTTTGTAATTTGTATCATTTTCTGTTTTCTAAGTTACTGTGTTTTTCTGTTAGTCCAAACAGTGTGTATCAAATAATCATCTTCCTAAAACAAGAGTGAATGATGGGCTGAAGATGCGGGCATCCGTTCGGATGACACGTTATTTAGAGTCCTGGGGAGCAGCCAGGCCCTTTGCCCACCTAAACCATAGAGAAAGTGTGAGCAGTGACTCTTCTACTTCACAAGGAAGGCAAAGAAAGGTGAAGTTTGAAGTGTTTATGTCATCTTAAAATTATTAACTTCTTGTGTCTGTGGTTTGAAACTTGAAATCTGACATATTTTTTGTGGGTGAATTTCTGCTGTTACTTTAAATATGTATAAAGAACTAAGCAGGTATCTGTGCAACAACTACTTAAGTCTAGCATATTATGCTTGTAGTAAACCTTCAAAGAAAAACATTGAAACTATCTTCTTCTGGCATTTCTGCATTCTTGGGTTGTATTCAATATGTGTGGTTTTAGGATAAATTATTTCTTTTCTACCTTCTAGATGCACTCATGATTTACTTGAAATTTTATAGAAAATAAATTGTCCCTCCACATGCTCCCTCTACAATAGGCTTTTGTCAGTAAATAATTTAAGAAAATTCATTTTTCCTACGATCTGCCATTACTGAAAGCTGAAAGGAGGAGATGCACACCTCTCAGGTGTGCTTCCAAGGCCCAACAGAGCTATGCTACTCTCTAGCATAGAGATGGAAGTGGTAATTTTTAAAATGAAGTATCATTCCATTCAGGTTTGTGCAAGTAGTTTCCTGTTTACTTGTCTCTGCTCATCTTAGTTATTTCAGTATATGGAGAAAAATCAGAGAAATGATTTGTTATTTTCTAATAATTTTTACAGAAAGGACAGAAAACACCCACTTGTTAAAGCAGAAAATGTTGCTGGAAAGTGTTGGTTCTGATAAGCTTTTATGTTTGAGAACGTTTCTTGAATGTTGTTTGTCCATAAAACTGTTTTTTACTTCCTCTTTAAGTTCATTCTCAATAGTTGTTCACATTGTTGAGTGTGTAACTTATTCTTTGTTCCTTACATGATTTAGGAAATACCTCTGTGTTCCACTGGGCGCCAGAGGACTTCTGACAGGTTTGTTGAATACTTTTTTTTTCCTTTGATATATGATTCTGTGTTCTGTCTACTGTAAGTATGTGATCTTTCGACTGATTAATCAGTGTGTATGCTGTTTCCACAACGAAAATGTTCAGCCAGGTCTCTGGACTTTTAAAAGGCATCTAAATCCATGTTTGTTATAGTTGGCACTCTCTAAAGGTTTTCTCCCCAACCCATCTTCCTTCAGTTTTGAAAGTAGCCAGATGTTATTTTAATGTGATTTAGGATACCTGTACTTGTCAAAAAGCTTTTTAGTTAAGATAAACAATGTGTGTGATAATTCCACTGTGTAGTTTGGATAGAGAGGATTAAGGGATTACTTGTCTCTGAGTAGCATGTGTGACATGGACTTCATATCGTTCACAGAAATTCATCTCAGAAGGGAAGAATAGAAGAAGATATTTATGATGAAATGATGTCAACCATTGAAGGACTCAGTTCAACTAAGTATGCAAAGCTTTCATTTTTCTGTCATCTTTTTTTTCTCGATTTTTAACTCCAGATGCAAAATTTACTTCTCAAAAATGTTAGATTTTTTGTTTAATTAAATTTCCTTTTTGCTTTAGTTTTCATTAGTAATCTTGTTATTTTCATTCTTTGAGCAAGCCGATGGCTAGTCTAGCTGTTCTATGCGGTATGACACTATGAAATAACAGAGTTATCACTTTATTTCTTAGGACTGTCCAAGGTAATGAGTTGAGTTGCAGTGCAGGGGCAAGAAGTTAATATTTGTATTCTGTTTATTAAAATAAGAAGTATGAAGAAATGGGGTGCAGTCATGACCAAAGGCTGTGTACAAAGCCATGGTTTTGGGGTAATAATAAAGTTGGTTTAATGTCAGATTAGCTGACAGTAAATGGATGGTCTGTCAGTAGCAGGTGGTGCATTTGGCATGACGTAGGCATTTGGGTTTGGTGATTTTTGTAGGTCCCTTCCAACTGAACTATTCTATTGTTGCATTTAAAAACAGACAAGTGTAGGCAATGTTGTCTTCTCCTTGTTTTTTTTTTTTTTTGTTTGTTTTTAAATTTAAAATACAGGGTTAGATTTCCTATCAAATGTGAACCAGTGAATTCAAGAAGAAAATCTTTCATTTAAATTACAGCAAGGACATGAACACTGTACTTCCTACTATTCCTAGTAGGTGATGCTGTTGGTAATACTTAAGGGCAGAGTTTGGAGGCTGTAAGCCATCTCTAACACTTGCTCTAAAAATAGTTCTACGTGACTATTTTTAAACTGCAAAAAAGGTCTGGGGTTACGTTTTGCACATAAATGGCAAACTCTGCTGTTAGTGGAAGTTCTGGATCTGCCTGTCAACAACATAAAAACTTAGCAGTTCATGGGTCACCCTATGAATTATAAAGACTTTTCAGAGCTGTCAAATGTGTATAGATCTGTAGTACCATCATCCTGTGTAACTATAATGCTTTTCCATCCTTGCTGGGCTGTTCCGTACATTCTGTAACACGTGTATCTCTGTGCATGCAGCCCATGGTGTGGCAAATCTGACGACTTCTGTGGATTTTCACTGATATTTGCAGAACCTGGTCTTGAAAAAGAGGTTGGTAAGAGCAAAATAATAGTTTCTGGTCTTTGATTTCTGCTTCAGAGCAACATAATAGTATACTTGAAA
This sequence comes from Chrysolophus pictus, assembly GCA_037305975.1. Taxonomy (NCBI): domain Eukaryota; kingdom Metazoa; phylum Chordata; class Aves; order Galliformes; family Phasianidae; genus Chrysolophus; species Chrysolophus pictus. The sequence continues at coordinate 13,576,214 of CM074586.1, forward strand.
CTGCATTTCCATTCTTGAACTGGATTCTGGAGATGAATGCAAACCCAGAGAGGTTTCTGGTACCTAATGGAAAGTGGGTCTCATGATTCATTTAAGTTGGCCACTCTTCCTTGACAATCCGTGTTCTGGAGAGTGTTTCTAATCTGTGGTTAAATTCTTGCCATAGGGAGTCAGTAGGAGTCAGGCTGGTTTTACTGTGTAAAGAACTTTCAAAAATAATGAGAATTTTAAAAATATAAGTACTGCATTCATAATGAAATTACTTTCCATGGTTGTTTCATTGCAACCATAATACTATTATTGTTACGCTCCTAAATTTGCTGTGCTGTGATGCACTGTGCATAGTTGCTGGTGCATATATATATATATAATGAACCAATATGTAGTGTGTGTGTGTATTTGTAAAAACACACATGTGTATGTGTATATATATATATATACACACGTCTGTATACTAGATTTACTTCCATGTATGTCCTTTTTTTGTAAGGATTTTGATCACATGCATCTGTGAAGTTCTGATTTATAATTGGTGCTGGATTTTCCTCTAGCCCTTTGGTTTGGGCTGGTATATATTACAAATGTTCAGGTGACTTTCTTTTGTTGTTTTTCAGTTCTATGTATGTTTTGAATAGTGCAGTGTAAACTTCTATATATATGTAATCACAAAACTGGTATAGCATTTTAAACAAGGTAATATTCTTTATAATAATCTGATTTATTAAAATCTGTGTTTCAGTATCGCACCATTACCATTCTAAAGCTGAAGAGTTACTTTGCATGTGCGAGTTTTGTGTTCCTCTGTATTTTTCTGATACAAGTGTTTGTAATGCCCAAGTAAGTGCCAGTATTTTAATAACTTATAATTCAAATTAGCCAATAGCTGAAGTGAAACTCACGTGCATGAAACTTTTTGAAGTCCTTTGGGGTTCCTCTTAGGTGTAATTTAACCCTTAATAAAAGGGTGCGTTCATGTTGCTGGGAAATGAGCCCAGATATCACTATGAAAGTAAAATATAGCTATTTCTTAAGTAATCAGTATGACTCAGTAGTATACACAAGGAGATGATCAGGGGATTGAGGATTACTATTTCATAACAGCTGGCTGTAAAAACGTTGACTGAATGAGGAATAGAAGAATGGGATTAGCTGGTAAAAAGGTGCTCAGTGCTCCTTTTTTCTGTAGAGCTGCAAGAAAGGAGCTTCCAGTTTCTTCACATACTTCCAAGAAAGCAGATGTTTGATGTTTCTGAAGTTTATAGCACAGTTGTTTTTTTCATGGCTATTGGAGTGCAATTTCCATGTGATTTATGCATAAGGGTAATAGCTCAGGCCCTCGGTGAGGGAATGGGATAATTTAGTTGTATTTGTGCAACACAGCAACAGTAACTTGACCAATTTGATGGTTATTTGAAGGGAAAAAAAAAAGTCTATTCAAAGTTTGAGAAACAGTGTTAGGAAACATTATCTGAAGTGCAGTCTGAATGACATTTTCATTTAACGCTGGTTTGTTTCAATGCTTTCTCTTCTCTTTAGAACTGCAAAACTAGGAATTTCCTTTGGCGTCGTTGCAATCATCATTGTACTCATTTTGTTTGTGTGCTTTGCTGAGAAATGTATGGTAAGTATAAAAATGTGGATGGATGAGACTTGGCAGTTCAGTCTGTCTTTCAGGATGGTGGGGTAAGCTGCTAGTTTCCATTGGAGCTACAGGAGTGTAGGACCTCAGGTTGCCAGAAGATTTACTGCCTGAAATGGATTGTCGTGTTTGAAAATTATTACTGTAATTCAGAATAATTTGAGTACCAAAATGGTGGCTAGGAGGGAGGAGGAAGTTATTAACACTTGTGTGCCAGGGCTGTTTTCTTATTTATGTTCATTTCTGTGTCATTAATAGTAATTTTGTCTGTAAATCCTGAGGTTTCTATAGTGGAAACAATATTAAAAGCAAAACAAAGTTTGAATTAGTTTTGATAATAATTTGTAAAGCCCTATGAAAATTATAAACATATGAATAACTGTTAGATACAATTAGATAGCATGCTGTTGGCTTTTACATACATACAGTTTTTATACAGGCAGGTGGATTTTATGTGTGTGTATATGTCTATGTAGAGAGGTATGTGCATGTATAGGTATGCAGGTAGTTTCTACATATGTAAAAACTGGTGGAGAAAAGAAAAAGAAAAGTTCTAATATTACAGTCAGGCTTGGGTTTTACACTGAGAATGTTTGGTTGTAGCACCCTTGAACAATGCTTGCAGTCTCTTAAAATCCATTCTCTATTACGTGGTTTTTCTCTGCAGCAGCAAATGGAGGGTATTAGGATGGCAAAGGGACGGACTGGTTTTGGTATGCAAGTGTAGTTCCAAGAAAAATACTATAACTGAATAAAAAATACAGTGCAGGATGTCATTATATTTTTCTAAAATTTCTCAAGCCCTTTCAATCAGATCCTAACTTTGTATCTTTATAGCAGAAATTCAGAAAAATTTAATCATCCAGTGTCTTTGAAATGAGAAAGCATTTTCTTACGTTTCAAGCATGGAATCCAAGGTAGTAGGCATTGAATCTGAATTTCTGGATTCAGAGTTATAAATGAGGATTTCAACAAAGAGTCTTTTCTCTCTCTTGCACACACAAAGTATTTTTAAATTTACAAATATTTCTTCCCTTACGTTATCCATCTATTGAAACTTTTCTCTGTTGTTTTATTTTTCTAACAGAAGTGCTGCTCAGAAAGGTGGCCTTTCCTGCGCCGTCTTTGCACTATCTCAGAAAAAGTGGAAACCATGCCTTTACTTAGGCTTCCTTTAGCAGTCATCACTATAGGTGCCTTGTTGATTATAGCCATTTTTAACTTGGTAAGTAAGCACATTGTCTTTATTCTGTGACCATACTTTGAGCAGCATTCTGTATTCTTTTCATGAAGGGTCTGGCTCTTGCTTTTCTCTTGGTGTCCAATTCCCACCGGAGTTGACTTACATGTGGATAATGTGCCATGTGAAATAAAAGAATTCAAAGGAAAAAAATCCCACTAAAAGTTCTGAGATCTATTTTACATCACCTTTTCTTGTTTTCAAGATGGTATATATAATTACCATAGATTATGACTATGATCACTAAGATGTCTTCTGGTTTTTAATGTAAGTTTAAGTGCCTGTATTGGTAGAACAGAGACACTGTCAGTAGTTACTGCTAGATAGATGCAAACAGAATCCATGTTTTAACCTTAGCTGTGTACTGTATTCCACCTGGGGTACACACATCTGAAAAACCACTCTTTGGTGTTACCTAATGCTCAAGACCAGGCCATTTGTTTTTTCGTTGTTTTAACAAGCATTATGTACATCAGGTTAACAGTTAAACCTCTCTGGTAGCTAACTACTAAAAGTGATATATTTCCTATCCCACGTTCTCAGTTTATCATCTCCTGATTCCATGGGGAGTTTGTACTGAAAGCTGTTCTGCAGCTTTTGCAGGGCTGTGTTTCTGCTGGCGCAGGTCCTCGAACTGACTCACAGTGGTGTCATGTGAACACCACCAGACGGCCCAAAAGAGAACAGGAACAGCAGCTGTGTCCCACTCACCAGTCTTACTGTGCCAGTTAGCTGCTGGATTAGTTTAGCTGTAATGTGAAACTTCACCTCCAAATAAATAAACAAAAGGTAAACACTTGGCCATTTTAACGTTCTTGCATATAAGGGGCATCATGAAATTTTAACACTTATATTGCATAGCACTGAAAGGGCAACCAGATAAGGATTCACTGTATAACCTGTGGAGAGAAGACGTAAAATAAATGACTACCTGCTAACTGATTTCTATGGTTTTGTCTTTTTTTTTTTTTTTGCTAATAAATGAGACTACTGAAAAGAACAATGCTGCAAACTTTACTGGATCAAATGACTTGAATGACACTGCCAATGTGACTTATGTCTTCGTTTCTAAGGTAATAAGAAATAAGGCTTGGATGGTGTGTATAATATAAATGGATACAGTATTTTTATACATTTTCATGTTTTTATAAAAATAGAATTAAGTCATTGAACTCAAAGATTATTACTTCCACAAGGCAGTTCTTGAAGTGTTTTCTGTAATTAACGTGACTCAATTCTGCATCTTTTAGGGATTTTCAGAAGTCTCCATTAGTAGTGCATTAACACAAAGACTTACCTTGCTTTGGTTACTCAGCACTTTTGGAAGCTGTTCCCTAGCATTTGTGTCAGGGACAGTTAGATGCAGCACTCGATAACTAGACAAAAGGATCATTTCTAGGGATTTAATTTCAAAACACTCTATTTAGAGATCACTGAGCCAGTGTGAAGACTCTTTGATTGATGTTCTAAGGAAAGATAAGTTACACACATTTAATGCAGATTATACTCATCTAATTTCATAATTTTCTGTTCTTGCATGTCTGTAAATCAGTCATTTGAAAACACAACTGGATACTTCGTTGAGGAAACTGTAAGTAGTAAATACATTTTATTTTAAAGCCCAGATGTTTGAATACTGTATTTATTTTTGACAACTGTCAGGTTTTGTTGCTCTAAAAAACAGCTTTTCTAAGTGCTTAGCAGCAGCAAAGTTCTTCATGAAATCAGGTGTTTCAGTTGCTGCTGTAATGAAGAAAGTGTGGCTTTGCAATTTTTGGTGGGGATATTTTAAAAAGAGAGATATGAGAATGTAGGATCAGCTTAAGGTTACAAAGGGAGTACTATGAAAATAGGACCAGAATTCTGGAGTTCCTGCTTTGGAGCCAGTTGGTTGGACTATAAAGCTACTTTAAGTTATTCCTGAACTCATAATAAGTTATTCATAGTCTTCAGAAGATACATTTTCAATACTCTTTAGTTTTAATCTGATGCTGCACATACTGGCATATGATGCTTTTTGTTTAAAGGTTTGTCTCTGACAAATTAAAAAAGTAGTAGCTAGAAGTGTTAAATTCTACACTATAGTTCAATTAAGAATAAAGGTTTAATTGTATTTGGTGATTATAGTTTCTTTTGTTTAAATTTAGATGGTCATGAACTTAGAGCATATGCTATGTTTGAAAGCCTTATGCAGCATAAAGCCTGAGTAATGCAACTGCATTTAAATTCTTCTTTTCCAGTATTATGCTTATTGCTGCATTTTGGGGTTCATTGCTTGTTCAGTATTTCTTCAAATGAGCTTCGAACTCAAAGTTCTCCTCCTGTCCACTGCTGTAACTGTATACCTCATCATTTTTAATACCCTTCCATATAGAAACACGAGTGTCTCTGTCAACGTTACCAGGTGTGGTAGAAAATTTCTTATTAACAATAATGTTCTGTTAAAGGAGATGCTAGAGTTTGGTATAATAGCTATAATATTAAGATATCAAAATTGCATCAGTCAGGCATTATAAAGCTTTTTGTTAAATTTAACCCCAGTGACACAGAAATGCCCTGATCTAATTGAAGAAACTATAAAAAATACGTGGAGAACTTTTACTGTTCATTTGTAGGTCTCTTAAATTTTGAGCATAATCTCATAGTTGATGATTAGAACAAATTTATTTTGCAGAGACCAACCGTGAGCTCTCTGTACAGTTTAAAAAAGCCTAAATGAGCTCTTAATTTAGCCTTGAATTCCAGACTAATCATATCATGAGAATTTAGTTTGATACATTGTTGAAAATTCAAAATGTAATGAGGAACTGATTTTAGTAAAAAATATAAATGCCTCTCAGATTTCCACGGAGTAATTTAATGGCTGACTTTTTAGTAATTCTGGTTCTTATTTGTTATCAGCTTCCTTTCTACAAATAAGGTTTTGTTTTTGAATCTGAAGGCCTTGCTGGCTGTGTTTTCTGTAGGACAGCATGGGCAGTATCTCCTTGCAACAATTAACAATTAAGTTTCAGTATTGTTTTGTTGTTGTGTGAAACAGTTCATGTGCTGATCTGAACGGTAATCTTTCTTCACTATCAGATAATGACATAACCAGACAGCCATTGGCAAAAATGACATTGGTGATCTATATGTGTGTATGCTTTCTGTTGCCCTCCCTATCCCCAAAGCAACTCTTAATTGTATGGGATTAACACAGAGGATTTTGTATTGCTTTCTTGTTTACAGGCTTTTCATTGAAGAGCCAAGAATAATGATTAATATATATCTGGTTCTGTTTTACATAACCCTAATATTACTTGCAAAGCAGGTATGTACTGAAAAAGCAATAGGTTATTTCTCTTTTACTTGCAGCCAGTTAATTTAAATAAAATGTATATGTGGGTATATATAGATATATAAAAATTCTTTTCTTGTAGTTAACTGTAGATAATGAAAAAAAAATTACTGTTAAAAGGCAGGAACATTTTTACTCTTTTCAATAGTATTTATATTAGTCATAACTTTTTGAACTTCCTCCACTTTGGATCCATCTATATTTATATGTAATTATCCTAAATCAAGGTAGCAATTAAAGACAAAAACAATCACACAATTAATAAAATCTCTTTTTTTAATACACCTGATACTACCTGAATGGCATTTATTCATAGTGACTGCCTCTTATTTTTTTGACCTTCATTTTTGGTCAAAAAAATGACCAAACTGTAACTGTAACTGTTTAGGTTCAGAAGGTCTTAAAGAAATGTTATTGTTCCACACTGTCAGAATAATTGGACTCATGCATGTTTCAGCAAGATATTATCTGTATTTATTTAATTTATCATATTGTCTTCTTTTGCAGATTGACTATTACTGTCGACTGGATTGTCTGTGGAAGAATAAGTTTAAAAAAGAACATGAGCAGTTTGAAACGATGGAGAATGTCAACAGGCTTTTACTGGAAAATGTACTTCCAGCACACGTCGCTGCCTATTTCATTGGTGAAAAGCGAAATGAGGTGGGTTTACTCGCTACTAATGACAGTAAATTGGATGTCTGTGGCACAGAACATCAGGCTAACAAGCACACAGAAAACTACAAGGTTCTGCATTATTTTCCATCTTGCTAGTGTCCCTTTGTAAATTTAATCTGCTACCCAGGAGGGCTCAAAAAATGCAAATGTTAGTGTCAGTCCCTGAAATCTGTTTTCAGAATTGGTTACCTAGCTTTGGGACACAGTTTGAGTTTGCCAAATAACGCTGATTTACTGCTTTCTAAAGACCATATTTTACTGTAGAAAACAGGATTTCTTTCTAACCAAATTAGCCCAGCAACAGCTAGTATCTGTGTGCTAACAAACCCTGTGAGAAAAGCTGATCATTAATGATTTTTCAAAGACATCCTTCTGATTTTGCCAGCATGTTATCAGAATAAATATTGCTGATTTTACAGCCATGCTGAGTGGGAGAAAACAGGCACGGTCGAGAATAGATTAGAATCTTGGAGATAAGTAAATTGTAGGCAAATCAACTTTGTTAACTTTTCTCTTGAAATTGGACACACCCATTGTAAAGTACTGCAGCTTCATAGGAAAACTGTAATTCCATTTACCCACTGCAAATAATAATCGTGGTTTTGAATACCTGTGGTGGAAGTCAGCTGCTGACAGTGTGTGATTATACTGTTTTCCTGTAGGACTGGTACCATCAATCTTATGACTGTGTCTGTGTCATGTTTGCATCAGTGCCAGATTTTAAGGTGTTTTATACTGAGTGCGACGTCAATAAAGAAGGTCTGGAATGCTTGCGACTGTTGAATGAAATCATTGCTGATTTTGATGAGGTAATTAAGGTTTTGGATAAAGTGGGCTGGATTACATACTTACTGTAAAAAGCTTCACTAGGTTTGTGAGCAGTGGAGGGAGAAAAAACACTTTTAGTCTGAATTAATACTTTGAGTTCAGCCTTGCAATCTTGGAAATAAAATATGTTCCATCTGATGGGATCATGGGATCATCTTATTCATTAGTAATATGGCTTGAAAGTCATGACTTTCACTATTTTTACTGTATGAACTCCTAGAACAAGACAGTGAAATGAATACTCAGTGCTTTCTTATATGTAATGCTCATGTGGTGATAGTGTTCTTAGAGATGTTCATTTCAGACACTGAAATAGGCTATTAAAGTCTCTATTTTCTTTACCTTAACAGCTCTTGTTAAAACCTAAATTCAGTGGTGTTGAAAAAATAAAAACAATTGGAAGCACTTATATGGCAGCAGCTGGCCTCAGTGTCACACCAGGCCAAGAGAACAACCAGGTGAGTTTTCTCTGAAATCAACTTTCAGTGTTCTGTTTTATGAGCCTACCATGTCTGCGTGTGCATCTCAGAGTAACAGAAGAAAATGTCATGGAAAAAGGAAATTATCAAGAGCGACTTTCTGAAATGTGGGAAAAGGTCACGAAAGCATATTGTCTCACATTTACTATTTTCAAAACAAAGACTGTAACCCCAGTATATTTCTTACATAGTTTCTCTCTGATTACCGTAGTTTAACATTTCTAGAGGCATAACAATAGCTCTAATGATAAGTAAAAGAATTGCTGCCAGAGAAATAGCCATCTCAGAATTTGACAGGAAGCTTTTTATGATACCTGAGAACCTGTACAAAAAGAGACTCTTCTAGTGCTGCGTTAGATCTGAATCTGAAATATCAAAAGCAGTTTTTTCTATATTCAGGCTCACTTTCACCATAGCAGGATTACGCAGGACATTAGGATGCAGGTAGCTGTTATGTACATATAAAGCATGTACATTGAATGTGGAATTCAAAAGGAGATAGGTACATTGATTATAACTAGCCATGCCAGTTGAATTTAATCAATTTTGAATATCTATTGAACTATGCCATTTTATTCTGTGGCCCTATCCTTATATACTTTATACACTAATGGTACTGTTTTGAAATAGTAGCCTAAGTCCAACCATCTATGATGTTATTTGATCGTTAATACATGTCACAAACTGTGCAGGATAAGGAGAGACAACATGCACACATTGGGATTATGGTGGAATATGGAATTGCCTTGATGAGTAAACTGGATGGCATCAACCGACACTCCTTTAACAATTTCCGGTTACGTATTGGTAAGTTGTCAAGAGCACCAACCTTTCATCTTCATAAAAATTAAAAATGAAGTATTTAGGCAAATGGAGCGTTCCATAGCACTCAATACTTAACACTGAATGCAGTAGTTAGGTGCTTACAAAATGCTGAACAGTTGAAGGTAGTGTTGTCTAGTCTAGCTTTTTTAATATGCCAAGCTAATTGAGGAATGCCTTTTTCCAATCACTGGAAGGAGCAATAGGAGGACTTCAGCTTGGATCAGTTTGGAGAAAACTACAGGTACAGGTGAAGAGGGAGTTACCTTGTAATTAAATAAAGACAGTGTTATCATTATACAAGTGTTTTTTTCTATATATTAAGACTAGAAGTTTTGCTTTGGCATGAGCTCTACCCTAGACTTTTCATTATACAGTGAATAAGTAATTTCACATCTCCCAAGCCTAAGTACTAGATCAGTGGTAATACTGCTAGAAAGGCACAGCAAAGTCAGTGTGGTGCAGTTTTCCATTTTTGTCTTTTGTCGAGACTGACAATTTATAGCTAATAATGAAGGTAGACACCAAGTAATTTTCTACTTCAGTAACGATACCTGCTTTTATCTATAAAGGGATAAATCACGGTCCTGTGATTGCTGGTGTAATTGGTGCCCGGAAACCTCAATATGATATCTGGGGTAACACCGTCAATGTTGCCAGCAGGATGGAGAGTACAGGGGAGCTTGGAAAAATCCAGGTAAATAAATGTATAAGCTTTGGAAATTCTAAGAAATTATTTCTAATTGGTTATGGATTTTTTTTTTTCTTTGAATAATCTGTAGTATTTCAAGAGTTGTCTAATTCTTTTCACATAAAGGTCACAGAAGAAACGAGTAGAATACTGCAGGACCTGGGATATTCGTGTGAATGTAGGGGACTCATTAATGTCAAAGGAAAGGGAGAACTGAGGACTTACTTTGTTTGCACCGAGACAGCCAAATTCCAAGGTATTGGACTGAACTGAGGCTAAGACAAAGTTAATGCAAGTAGACTTTGAACTGCCTCCCTTCTGTGAAGACTTAGAACTTCCCTCCTTATGTGAAGGAGATTATTCTAAAAATATATAGATAGTATTCATAGTTCTTCTGCATCGAAAGATAGGAGAATGTGTGTGTTTTTGGTGTTTATTTTTTTCAATTTTTTTATCTTCGAAAGAAGCTCTGAAAAGTTCCTAGCAAACCACCAGAATGAAAAAGACTGTCTTTTCCTGAAAGGATTTCAGGATTTACCTGGAATTGTCGTGAAGCATTCTCTGTTAGTTCCTTTCTTTACTTGCACTGTGAGAGTCTAATAGCTCCAGTAACAAACTACGTGGATGCACTGTTGAACTCCTTTCCTGTTAAAATATTCCACTGCTTCATTTTTTGTCACATAGCACACAGTATTGCATTTGTCACAGATGTATTGAGATGATACTCCAGGAGCCGCATATCCTGCTATTAATGCTAAACAAACTTCATGGCAGAAGACAGCAGAATAACAGAAAGAGAAATACAAGTAAACTCTGAGCTGGGAGCCTTTGTGGTGAAAAAGAAAATAATAATTGCACAGATTTGGATGACTCTTCATTATCTTCTCCTCCTCCATTGCAGTATCATGTATCATGCAAGCTAACCAGCAGCTGTCCAGAAATCTTTCATCTAGTTCAGGGTGTTTACATTATATATGTTGCCCCTTGTGTTTATGTGCCTCTGTATTTAGCACCTGATGGATATATTGTACAGTCATATAGGAGAATGGTCTTTAAAAATCTGGCTTGAAATTTCAAAAAAATATACTTAATGTAGTTCATGCTGAATGCTTGGTTAGACAGACTCTGGTACCAGCTTCTAGTACTGACATCCAGCTGGAATTCTGCATACTGACTGCATTCTTGAATGTTTTTGTAGAAGAAAATAATCTGTTTTGAATTATTTGAAAACTGAAAAACAGATCTAATAAAATAGTATTAGAAACAGTAGCAGATACTGTATAAACAAAGCTGCAGCTGAGATGAGTTTTCCTTTTTTATTTTTTTCTATTTCTTCGACTTGATTGGCTTCTTGCTGATTTACATTCCTTTTAAAGGCAATGCAGTTTATGAAACAATTTGGTTTTGAAGATTACAAAAGGATATGTGGAAAAACATATTCGTAATAGAAATGCTTGAGCAGAGCCTCAGTGCTGAAAAGTATGCTTAGCGCATTGGTAAGGTGATCACAGAAATTGGCTTGCTGTAAGTGGGTTTGTAAAGTTTTTAAGGTGTTAATAGTTTAAGCAAAAATCTAAATTAGCCTTTACCTACTTACAATCAATCTATTTTCTGTTGGTGGAGATGACCATTTTTTCTAATGATGAGATCTTGTGGCTAAATATATGTATTAACTAAGGATGCGTTCTCCCCTTATCCCTTTGTACCCCATGGAGTATGACTAAACAGCACAGTGATTAATAAATGCAACATCTGCTTTGTTAAGCTTTACTCTTTTACAAACAAAGCAGCATCTACTAATTTGAGGAGTTCATACCAAATTATACTGGAAAAGATTTTAACAAGCAGTCATATACATTACTGCCACTTTCTAATTACTGTGTAATTTCTTTAGGAAATGAAGTGACTGTTTCAAGACAGAAACAAATCTAAATATTGTCCAACTGTGGATTTTAAAAATTGTACTTACAGTCTTTGTCAAATTGGTAGGTCAAAACTATGTTTGTAGTAATTCTCCAACAGAAAACAGCAGGCTAGAAAACCTTAGTTTGAGGTTGTCAGGCTCATGTATGGACTCTGCTGAGGATGGAAGCTTCATACTTAGTGTCTTCTCAGTATCAGGTCAGTGTTGTAATAGAATAAACTCTCAAAGAGCTTTTGCTACTCTTGTACGATGTGTGTTTGTAATACCAGATGCTCAACAAGCATTTGTTTTGAGATATTTATTTATTGTGTTATAAGGACCATGCACGTGTGAAAGACTCAGCAGTCTTTAATGTCACATGGTAGTTAGCTGAAGTGGCTATTTGCCTTGTTAATATATTTTGAAAAGTGCATCATGCCTATAGCTAGAGCTGGCTCTAAAGTTCACAGGACTAGTAGAATTTAGATGTAAGTTATCTGTGGAAAAATACTGGCTGTCACTCACAGCATTTTGAAATGCTTTTGTTTACATTGTATTGCCTGTCAGGCTAGTGACTTACTTGGGCATACCTTAATCTATAGAAACCTGTTGCTTTTGAACTGGAATGAGTAAGTTTTTTTGTTGTTGTTTTAAAAGGACATTGTGTACTGCTCACTGAATTTTGGTTTGGCTAACATTTATGTAAAGAAAAAGGGGTTCATAGCTGAAGATGACTAACGTCTTGTTAGAAATGGATTTGTATACTATAGAAATTGTATGCTATATTAAGAAAACTATTCAACTACAAAAAAGTTCAACTTAAGAGACAACTGTTGGTTAATCTCAAGACAACTGTGAACTTAAGACTGAGAAAGTAATCTTCTTAGAAAATCTTTACAGCATTATTGTTTTTTGAACTATGAAAATGACACTGTATCTAATCTGAAGAGCTAATAATGTTTTGAATTAACAATCTATTTTAAAGAACAAACTTTTGTTTTTATTATTAAATAAACAACTTCCTGAAACTTGTTTGTTTTTGCAGTTATTATGAAGGGAGGCAAATGGATGAGCTCAGGCTCTTCTCAGTGGTGTGTAGTGATAGGACAAGGAGCAGTGGCCTAAAACTTGAAGATAGGAAGTTCCATAAAGAGATGCGGAAGAACTTCTTTATGGTAAGGGTGATGGAGCACTGGAACAGGCTGCCCAGAGAAGTGGTAGAGTCTCCTCTGGAGATACTCAGAACATGGCTGGTTGCCTCCCTGTGTGACCTGTTGTAGGGAACCTGCTTTAGCAGGGGGCTGGACTCTATGCTCTCTTGAGGTTGCTTCCAACCCCTGCGATTCTGTGATACCATGAACAGGAGCTGTTCATGTATATCCCCTATAGAGTTAGTACATTTTTTTTAGTTGCAAAGTGAATTTGATACATATATTTATGAGAATTTATACAAGTAGAAAATACATACTGAAATACTTGCATTCAACAGCTGAAATGTAATTTCAGTGCTGTTTTTCTGCCACCTGTGACCTTCTACTGCACTATGTGATAGGTAAGTGAGGTAGGTGATGGGAAATTAGATGCTAAAAACTTAGCCAACAATGATTTGGCTGGAACTGCTGCTTTACATCTTGTCTTCTCTTGTAGCATGAAAATAAGTTGAAATATAAATATTAATGGAAAAACTCACTCCCTTGAGAACGTCATGGTAATCAGCTACAATTAGCCACTGCTGTGGAAGAATACCCCAGTGACTATTTTTTTAGTAAACTAAAAACATTCTGTGACAATTGAAATTATTGGGGAAGTATTCAGGGTGACAGTTCAACCTTTTTAGGAATGAACTTTAAGAATTGTGGAAGTTTTAAAAAAAAAACCAACAAAGCAGACAAGCACCTCTGCAGCTCCTTTTTATAGTGGAGGAAGAAGAGAAAAGGAATTATAAAGATTATGTTGGACATAAGGCTGGAGATTGAGTGGAATTTGGTATTCTGCTTTAAGTTAGCTCTTCATTTCAGTTTCGTGCCATTTACATGTTACAAATTGTTAATCAGATGGAGATGAACTACTGCGTATCATTGCTGTAAAGTCTAAAGTAACACAGGAATCTTAACGTGAGTAAATGTTGTAGGGTAACAGCGATTAAAAATACCCAACATTGCCTGTTGTTGGGAGACTTTCACAGACACCAATTATTTTTGTCTCAGTCAGATTCAGTTACACAGTGTATGTATCACATTTGGAAATTTGTGGTCGAGTCTTTGCACGCTATATAGGCTTGTTTTTACACATGCTATGACTTTTCCAGACACATAATAATGGAAAGAGAATTTAAATGCAGCAGAAGTCCTATAAAATAATAAGGAAGTAAGTAAGTGCATTTATGAAGCAGAAGAAATTCTAATACAAACAACTCAATTTCAAAAATCATCAGTTCCAAAATTTAATAAACAAAAGTAGTTTCTTTAACACACAATATACACATGCCCAGTGAATGCACCTGAAGGACGTTTATCTGGTTCTTAAATAGAATCAAACAAACACCTGTAAACTTAACTGACACTTCAGACTGTAACTGGACCACATTCGTTTTCAGTGATGGTGACAGTCTTTTTGGGTTCTTGAAACTCTGAAAGTTCACAACAGACAATGGGTCAGTTATCATGTTTATCACTTTTCAATGACAGAAGTGCACAGACAACACAGTACTTCTCAGACACTCGCTATTTGTGTAGACAGTCCTGAGTTAACAGTGTGTGTTCTATTACTCCATGAGTCTTTTCTCAGTTGCATTTGTTATGTGGCCTCTCTTGCAGTACGCTGCTATGAAAATTAAATTGCTCAGTAATTGTTTGAGATTTTTTAGTTTCATTGAAGCAATCTGGTTCTTATTAAATAACTTCTTAACTAAAACCTTTTATAAGCCACAACTTGAGTAAATTTGTTGTGTGAGTTATCTTTCTTGAAACAGAATTCTTACCTGTCTTACGAACTGAGTACAAACAAATCCTAGGTGTGCTTTCATAGTTTACATGACCTATTAAGCCACTGCCACAAGGGGGAGATCTGATTCTGGCACTCGTATTTTCCACTGACTAGACTCCTAATCCAGCAAAATCAGTGGTTCCTGCTAGATAAATGAGTTGATGCTGTCAGCTAGAAAAGCACTACAGCTGGCCAAAGTAAGCAAAAAGAGAGCACAGCTAAAAGCCTGGCAAAAAAGGGAGCAAAATATCTTCATTTCACCAAGTGAGTAATTTTAACTCTTCTCTTGTAACCTCACTCTAAATGGAAAAACTAGAATTTAATGGAGTGCCAAGCTTTAAAATTTGGCAATGCTTTAAGATTAATGATAAAATAACTATTTTGAGTAGTTGAACCAAAGTTCCCTATATCCAAAAGATTAATTTTGAACTGAGACCAAGTACAGGAATTTTCCTTTAAACACAATTTTTAAAAGTGGAGAATAACTGAAAGCTGAAACTAGGTACTGTAAGTTGTACCACAAGCCATTCTAATGATTTGCAGATTGTGGTTTTGTTTTAATTGTACAGATGCTACACAACAGTTCTGGATACTCACCATCTGTCAAATCTACCCCACTGTCTTCTGTATCAGGTAATGGAATTGAAATTCCCATTGCTTTCCGGATTCCATATGTACTAACAATATCACCTGGAGTCACTTGTTGTGCCAGTTCCTTCAGATTGTTGGTTACTCTCTCCGCTAAAAAAAGATAAGCGGATGTACTTGTAAGCTGCATGTACAAACACACACAAAACTGCTGACATGAGTATTTCATCTTATAACCAGTGTTTAATTACACAAATGCAAATGGACCAACACTGGTAGCATTTTATCTTTTCTCAGTGAGCTGGCTACTTCAGATCATGTACACTGCAGCTGATACTGCACAATTTAGTTTTACTTGCAGAACAGACACCCTCTTTGCATAGTCCCAACATGGAAGGCTTCCATTACCTGTATAACAAACCAGCGAGACAAGAAGCTTTGCTAAGATAATTAAATAAATGATTGCTGTGAATTGCCATAATAAAAACAGACCAAACCTGGAATAAAACTATCCTTGCAATAAAAACTTGGTAAAATGTAAGCAACATCTGTTCAGAGACGTTGGAAAAATTGTGAAGTTAGAGGTGCTTGGATATCATCTGCCCTGTGGCATTGAAAAAACTATAATTTTAAGATAGTTCAGTTACTTGCAGTTATTGTTTAAAATCTCCATCTGGCTTTCCAGACAAAAAATGAAAAATAAATTCACATACTACATCAAACTGGACACAGATTCCACTCTGTTACACCTCTGCTTTAATATAAGTCAGGACTTCATCAATTATGCCAGAATGAGCAGAAGTAGTATACTTACCCAAGTGCATCTCTCTGTAAGACGGACCCAGAAGACAAATCATATTAGGGGGTGGTTTTGTACTTAGTCGTTCATTTTGAGCATCCTGAAGTTCTCTCAGAAGCTTTGTAGTTTCATCAAGTTTCCTCTGGAAGATTTCAGCCTCTGTTTATAGAAGACAAGACCATGACTAAGTAAAGAGGGTACCTTTACTCACTTTATGATATAAAACGCACTAAGGCTGACTGTGCAGAGAGATTGAGAACATTAACTACCTTTCATTAGAAGTTAAAGATGCATATCAAAATTGCAAGTACTGTGCTAACTTACCCTCAGAATCAAACTCTTCCATAGGCATGCCAAAGTTTGTAACAGCTTTTAGGGCTGTAAGTCTGTCATTATTAGCAGAATCCAATCTTGCAGCGATATCAATTTCCATTATCTAAAAAGAGCAAGTAATAATTCAGACAGATAATATTTAGATCAACCTCAAAACAGCAAAGTTGTTTTGGGTAAATCAGAATGCTAAGTTAATTAAAATTAGTCAGCTCCAAAAAAAAAAAAAGCAGTAATGATACCCTATGAAACATTCATTGCTCTCTAGCTACTCAGCCCATTATTATGTTTCATACTTAGATAGGAAGGAATTGGCATCTGCCAAAAACGGTGGGGCCATGCACAAATGATGTGGTAAACTAACGCCAGCATCCCACTGGAAAAAAAAACAACCAGACTATAAACGTGAGCTCACTAAAGACTGAACTGATGAACAATCTGACAATAAAAGTTAAAACCAATGGGGAACTGATGAAGGCTTCAGCTCTTTCCCTATACTATTAGACTGTCTCTCTGAACAAAATTTGTTGGGTGAAATGATTGTAATGCCTACTGCATGCCTACAGGGACAGAAGCTCCTTAAGAAACTATTCCAAAGGAAGCTATATATCACTGTCTTTTACACTTATTACAACCTTATGTTAAATCAAGTTTTTAGGGGGAACTGTACAACTACAGCTTCCAACCAGAAGATCGAGTGGTGGCCAAGCAACCACAAATATATATGCATTTTTTTCTAGTCTTCCTGACACAGTTAAATTTATGTAAGACTGACTTTTGCAATATTCTTGTGCTCTAGATGCCTATGCTGATTTAACAGAGAGTTGTTAGTTAGGATAGTATGGGTAGGTTGTGGTCAGACTCAATGATCTTTAAGGTCTTTTCCAACCTGAGCAATTCTATGACTATGCATTGGTCAGAACTGACACAGAACATATTTCCATGCAAAGTTTCAGTGTTGCTTTGTAAGCTGCAGGGGTTTTGGCTGTTGGGATAAGTGAGGTGTTCGACGCGTTTTTCTTAGAGCAGCTTTCAGATATAAAAATTTTACCCTTACCTCTTTTAATGCATCACTTCTTTCATGAGGCCCTTCATCTTCCTCCAGGGGCTGAATACAGAAAGGATTTTTAAAGCAGGCATTAAAACTAATCTTTTCCTTAAGGTCAAAGTGAACCTTACAATGTGGTGGTTTTAATCTGAGGTAAATGATGCAAGCTCTCTCTGTAAAACCAAGTTACAAAGCAGCTGTTTTTAAACAGCTTTTTTCAGATACCAATATTTACCAAAATATATTATATAGTACACATTTTACTACTCTTCTCAAACATCCACATGTTTTTCCCCAGTGATATCACCTCAAGGGGAAAAAGGAAAAAAAGAGCAGCAGGCTAAAACATTGTTTCAATACATAACCACATTTCTCTTAATATTTGCAACAACAGTGATTGAACCCTGTAAGCCAATGGCACTATCGAGTACAACAGAAGTGATAAACTTGTAATGCAAAGCAAAGGTCTGAACTGGAGGCTGGGGATCTGATCTTTGCTCTGTGAGATGTTCCCAGAATCAGTTTCACTTACATACAAATCATTACTAAAAACCTATTATTTGTTTATCACCGGAGCATCCATTCAAGTCAGAGTAAGCTACAGCAATAGTTAGGGGTAACTACTTTCTGGAGATACACAACTAATTGATGATTTATGAATTCAGTCCCATATCTTGCTCACCAAATCAGTCCCTTTGATTCCAGTCTCGTTTGGCACACGTGGATATTGAAGTCTCACAAGTTGTTTACTACTTTTCCATAGCCCATATTTGAGTTTAAAAGCACTGTACTAACTAATGGGAAAAATTAGTTAATATTCTCTTAAAATAAGCAGTGGTGCTAGCAGTGTGCTAAACTTCTCATGGAAACAAACAAACAAAAACCGGTGATCACCTTGTCTCTAAGCTGAGCACTGCTGTTTTCTTACTAACTGTAATAGGCACAAATAGAAAGGATGGACAAAGGCTATGAGACTCTGGCTCCATCTACAATATTCAATTTTCACATTTCTCTAATTAACAAACTATCATAATATCTTTCTAGAAAAACCTATTTGCTGGAGACAGGTGTCTTCACTTTCAAATTTCACCATTAAAAAGGGGAGCCCCTTACTAGGATCAGCGTCATCTTTTTCTAGCTGTATAGCTTGTGCACCAGGAGTAACGACTAGAAAACTCACAAGTTCACCCTTACCGTTTCTAGTTCTCTGAGAGATCTTGAATGTCCTCCTTTAGTTAGAACATCAAGCAAGCTATCAGCCATTAAGAAAGGATAATCTTGCGATTTCATCAAAAATTCATGAATACTAGAAGATAAAGATAGTTAAGACAACTGCATCTGTATCAAACATTCAAGAGAAAAAAGTTTTGTTAGGTAAAAGCTAACCAATGCCTACCGCATGGAAAACACAAAAAGTTGCAGAGAATTTAATTTAACTGGCTTGCTTTTTTTTTTTTTTTTGTATTGCCTAGAGCTGTTGTAGCCTAGGAACACATTCAGATTCAAGAACTGAAAAACAAAAATCTGCATCTTCAGGTAGCTGTATTAAACTGAAAGCAAACTAGTACAGCATAGCAGAAGTGCTAAGTTGTGGCCTGAAGTAGTGATTGAGCACCTGATGGGAAGGCAGGGCCAACCCAGGGGAGCTCAGGTGCATGCAATGTACCTGAGTGACTGGAAGGGGTGAAGCCAGGATCCACCCCTTCCCAGACCTCATTTAAGGGTTGGCAGTGGAGGTGAGGGCATCTCACTGGAGATCTCTGTATACCTGAGGCCTTCTGAAGGTAAGCAGAGTCTTTTCTTTGTTTCTGTGCTCACAGCTGCTGTATTTGAGCAAGTCCTTACTTGGAGCAGCCTAGGTCTTTGCTGTCCTGCTGTGCTTTCCATTGCATTACACACAGACACTTAACGTTTGCACTGTAGTTAAGTACTCCCATGTTTCGTGCAAATGTACATCACTGTATGTATCTCTGGGTTCTCATAACAGAAGGACTTTGACATCTTTACAATCAACAGTGAAGGAAACAGTGGGAATTTTTTGTTGTTGCTGTAGCAAATAATGTGAAAACTAAGTAGTGTGTGCTATTCAACAATGAAATTGGCAAGTACTGTTTCTGTACTCAAATCTCCCACTGCAAACACAGAAGTGTGGTGAGCAGTTAGTATTAAGAAAGACTGCTTTTAGTAAGGCAGTAGTGAACTTCTTTAACATTAAAAGAAAATCCAATCAACGCATTTCTTGTTTTTGAGTTTTATACATATATATTAAAAAATTGTTATGCTGTACATTCTTATGTATCAGTAGCATCAAAATCCCCTGGTCCTTCCTTGTTTCACACTGCATGCAAACTCCTTTACTAAATAAGGGGATTAGACATTTCTTAAAACTACCAAACAAAAAAGCAGTAGCTGTAAGACATGACGCAGTGACATCATTCAGCAGTACAGGCACAGTCCATGCTGCAGCAATTTGCATGTTGTTTCCATACATGACCACTGTAACACATGCTCTAGCTGTTTGATTACCTGAATGATCCCTGATTAGAGTCCTCACCATAGGTTGAATAGATTAAGTCAGAATCTTCTTTGCTGATGTTGGCAAATGTAGAATCATATGTTGGAGCATACGAACTGTAGGGTCCATAGTTCAAGTATGTCACTAATGAATAACAACAGTACTAATTATTACCTCTGGTATGCACATATTAGATAAAAGTGAGATGAGGTTGTCAAATAATCCCTCAGAAGAAACTAAGAACATATTTCTTAAGAAAACAAGTATTCATAGAATACCATTGTTTCACCCTGCAAAATTATTTTTAATAATGCCTATTTTTAAATGCATATTTATTTACAGATGTTCTATTAACGATATTGTATGCCTTAACCCAATATGAAAATTCAGTCTGGTGCTGGTAACCGGTACTCAGGTTCCCCTTTATGCTCCTTCAAAGCTAGCAGAAACCCCTGCATCTCTCTGGTTTTGTTTCTCTTCTCAATCTAGATCAATTTTCTATTGAATATGTTTCCCCTTCTGTATGTGTAAATTAAGCTAGATTTTGTGATGTGCTCTTTAGACGTGCTATAAATACATGCAAAGAAGTACTTTATTGAAAAAAAAAAAAAAAAAAAAAATTCCAAACTGAGTACTACTGAGCTCCACACATTTTGTTTATATAACAAGGAAGATTTATAGTGTTCTGAAAATAAATCAATCAATCAGCACTTGCCTGGAGTAACCTTGTTTCTTTTATCTTCTTTGAACCCTTGTAATGTATTAACTCCTGACTGAAGTCTTCCTGCTGTCATACCCAGCTTCACAGGGCAGTAACCTGGTTCTACAATAGCATGCAATCAAAATACAAGATTAATAAGGCACTGTTAAGCGACACAAGATGATGTCCAAACTTATTTAATACTTCCATCCTGTTTAGTCTGAAATTTCTGGCTACAACTCAGAGCATTGTTCTTCAATTGCTTCATATTAAAGACTGCACGTAGTTTTAAGTATGAATTCAAACTCAAGATAAAGCACTGGTTTAAGTGGTAACACTGGTTAAGGGTTAGTTTTCTTCCTTCCTGCCTCCCCTAACAAAAGCTGCACTGTCTTGCTGAGGTTTCCTACTGCATAAATAAGAGGAATTGAGAAGTTTTCAGAATAGTTTCTGTCTAATGTAGACAGTCAGCTCAATTCTGCAGTAAGGTGACAGTTAAATAATTGAGTACCTGCATTCTAGCTAGTGACACTACACGGATGGCAGTGATGAGACAAAGTCATTTGGAACTCAGACAATTCCCAGTTCTGGGGAGTCTGTGACCTTTGGGTCAGACTGCACTCTGTAGTTGATCCTGACTTATGGAAAGTCCAGTGTACCCTAACGTATGGCTGGTAGTTCCTTCTCTCATGGCAAAAGCTCTCTTGCATCTTCCTCAAACTACTCATGCAAAATGGAAAAGGATTGGCCACTGATGGTTCCCTCCAGCTGCTCCTCGATGCAGCCCCAATTGCCTCCACCAGCTGCATCTTTTTAAATTCAGATTATCAGACTATTAAGAACTATAGGCATTTGCCCGTCTACACCAGCAGAACACTTTAGTGTGATTTGTTACTTGAACCATGCTAACTTACCTCCTGCAGTAAGATCAACTGGATTAAGGAGGCCCAGAGTTGTTGTACCATCTGGCTTTCTTCTTTCAAATTCACACTAAAATAAAACATAATTTATGTCACCAGATGAAATTCACAGTCCTTACATTTATAGAAACAGCTAATGAAAATTGTCTTATCCATAGAAATTAAGATGGATTTGGAAAGATCAGTCGGACTTAGAAATGAATACTGCTTTTTTTTTTTTTGTAAAAAAGCCTTTCCCTGGATAACAGTTACTGATCCAGGCACAAGGGATACAGAAATTACAATAAATAATTACATTTCTATAAAAGGCAAGTAATAAGATATGTAACTCATACTTGGTAGAAACAGGCCCCGTTCTACCAAACTGGATTCCTTCTCCTTTGCTCAGATATGTGGTTGCATCAGACTAGGAGGTTTTTTTCTTGAAATTCCTAGCATTCATCCTCCTCTATTACTTTTATCTAAGAATTCTGAAAATGTAAGATGAACTTGCTCTGCTGATGATACTCAGCATGCATTCAACTGATACTCTTCCTGCCTCCTGCCTTTACACTGACATTATCAGTTGTGTGTAAAATGATATAAACTGTACTAAGAGCATGCCTTGAGTTTCAGTGATGCTACCTAAGCCCAGTTCAGGAAAAAAGTGATTTACCTGGCTGTTTGCAAGTCGTCTTGTTAACTTTCCTCCAGATTCTCTAACAATACGATCAATCTGCTCTTGTTCCCTTTCCAAGCTATTGATTCTTAATTTGTCTTCAAGTAGATCTTTGTCCTTCCTATGAATAAAACCAATATATATCTTAGTTAATAGCTTTAACAGGCACAAATGGCTAAGTATCAGGAACAGGGCATTGGATAATTTCTTTTTGCAAACTGCTTTTATAGACAGCTCACCCCCAATTAAAAAAAAAAATGCATTGAATAGGACATTTAATAAAGAAGGAGAAAATGTGATAGACTTAAACCCATGAATGCTTTATGATAGTGATTGTAAAAGAATCTGTTTAGCTTAATTCAACCATACAAACGGACATAGTTTGGCATGTCAAAGTTTACATCATTACTCCGACAAAACAAACTAGGATGTTTTTGGTAAAAATTAAATGTTTCATGCTCTGTATTATAGTACCTATGCTCTCAAAACTTGGAAAATGAAGTCCCTAGTATTTCTGAACATCAAAAGGAATGTTTTTAGGCATTAAAAGTTAATTAGAAAGTAAATATTTGGTAGCTACACATTTATAAGTATTATGCAAAAGATAGTGATTGGAACTTGAAACTGGCTGAAGAGTCATTTGTAAGGAGATACTTAAAAGGTCACGTTTGCAAGTTTTCTTTACAACAGTACTATTTACATGAAACAGACACTAAAACTAATAATAATTGTTAATAATAACAGAAAATAACTGAAATGGAGTTGTTGAGCAGTAAAAGATTATCCCCAAGAAACACGATGATATCATATAAAAGACTTCCAAATATACTTATTTTGGTATTTTGACTTTACATAAATGTTACTCCCTTGAGATGAAGGACTCTTAGAGTATACCCAGTACCAAAGAAAACCACACCTCCAAGTCCTCAGTAAGTCAGCTTATTTCAGTGGCATTAAAGGGGTGCATCTTCTAAACATTAATGAGACAATACTTCACTTTTTGTGTTCCTTGTTAGGTGTTTTAAAAGCTTTAGTATCACCATCCACAGGTTCTCCTTTGTCTTTTCCAGAACCACTTTCATCTTCTCCACTCAGCTGCAGTTCTACCTTGTCCTTCTGCTTCCTCGTCTTCTGCAGATCTGCCATGAATTCTATACTTTGTTTCAGGCTCTGAATCCTCTCCTAAAAAACACAGTAGAATCCTTTTGTTTCCTGCTTACTTTTCCTAACATAACCACAAAGAAAGATTTAACTTTAGTTCTTTCTTACGCTTACAAGTATAAAGGCAATTTAGCAAAATCAAATATTAAGTGCAAATAAGTTATCTGGTAATATCTCCTTCTCTGGAGATACTTGGGACCCATCTGGATGCCTACCTGTGCCTGCTTTAGGGAGCCTGCTTTAGGGGAGTTAGACTCAGTGATCCCTACAGGTCCCTTCCAACCCCTACAATTCTGTGATACAACTCTGTGAAAGCAAGAAGTTTTTTTTTTTCCCCAATATTTTATTTTGTAGTCCTTTATTACCTGGCTGAGTATCTTCATCCCTGAGTGCAGCAGTTTTTTTGCAGCTTTGTAGTAAATGGTGTCTGGTTTGTTGTATGTCATTGCATTAGTACACATCAATTTGAAGTTATCCTGTACAAACAATTTTGGAATGAAAGTTAAAGTTTTATAATATGCTGCATTATAATCCTTGTTGCAAATGGTGCATCTGGAGCTTTAGCGAAAAATGATTTCAAAGAAAAGTTTTAATTAAAAGTTACTTGAAAGGGTAAATGGAAATAAGCATGTCAATCAGACTCAAGTCTCAAAACTAGCATGCCAGTAAACACCTTGAAAACATTCCTAAGCGTTCAGTATTGCTCCTAATTTCTAAAGTTTTGATGCAAGCCCTGTTAAATAAAATCACCCACCTCCCTGACAAATCAGCAGGTGCTGATAGAGAAACAGTGAAGCAATGTAGTTTTTCCTTGCTTTCTTTTTTGCTTACAGAGAAGCGCAGCTGCTAATATTGACTAAGTTTTGACAAAATAAAAGCCAGTGAACTCATGATGACTAATAACAGGCCAGTTTCTTTGCCTATATCCATTTACTGCATAAAAATGTATAAGAAAATACAAGCATCTTCATTCACCGTTTTACAAAGTAGTAGTTGAAAGTATGACCCCAATTCCCCCCCCGACCCTGCACACACAGTACTTTCGGGGCCTTCGATCCACTAGACACTACATCACAGGGTTAAGTGCCTGCTGTGATCAGGACTGAGCTAATCTGGCCTTTGCTACTTGTGGTTCTACATCCCTAGATAAGCTAAGCAGCTAGGACTGAGGTGACAGGATGCCAATGATGAAGTAACTGACAGGCAAGTTAACCCTACTCCTCGTTTTTCTGGGAGGTCTGCTACAAATGCTAACATTTTCATTCTTAAGTAAAGATCTAAACTGACACACCGATGGACAAGCTGATATAATCCTGCATAAGAAATGAAGACATCTATGTCATCTTGAAATACATATTCACAAACCAGAGGTATGCTTCTTTTCTTCCACAACTTAGCTGCTCACAAAAAAGTCAATAAGAAACATTTCCTCAGGCACAAGTACTGGTTCTTCTTGGCAACTTCATATTATCCTAAAATTGTAGAGCTCAACTAAATTGCACACAATCCATCTCTGTAGTCAAAATGAAATTCACAAAATTACCTTTAATTCTTCTATGGACTGGTACCCATTGTTCTTGATCTTCTCTTTCATAGTACTAAAATCCATTGGATTTTTAATGATCATGGAGTAGCCAGGGGCAATAAAATCAGTCACAGGAAATGAAAAGAAAGAACTTGGATCCTTTCTGTTAAGATATGAAAGGACATTTTTATGTTTCAACTTTATAACAAAGAACATATTGAGCTCAAAGTTAAATAGAAAGGAACAGACTAAGTTGAAAAAGAATCAAATACATGAAGCCAGAAATGGCTTTTGTCAGCACAGTCTTTCACTTCTGAAGGCTGGAAAGCAAACCCAGATACCAGAAAAGTGCTACAACATTATCTTAAAAGTTAGTTCTACATTTTGGTAACTATCCCCAAGAAGACTAAAAAGAAAAATACAAATAACATGCTTTTGAGGTTTTTCTCTTCACATTTTTTTAAATTAAAATTAGGTCAACATAAAACAAAGGGAATTAATGTGATAAAAATGTATACTTGTTATTCATTAACTAGCTTGTTTACTCTGAAATTAATGGAAGAGAATGAAAGCTACAATAGCACATGTATTCAGAGTTATGTTCATTTTCAGGTTACACAATTTTAACAGCTTATTTAAAATTAAACATTCCCTGGTATTCTCTCCTTGGGATAAAGCTAGATTGATAAATTGGTATGAATTTCTCTTCCAGAACTGCTGATTTTTATTTTTTTTCCCTTTCCCCTGAGTTCTGTAGTTTCAGGCTGGCCTCCCACGCCAATTTTGCTGAATTCCTCACTGTTGCTACATGCTTGTGAAACCACTGCTGTTTCAGGCTTTCTCCTGTGGCTTAGTTATAACTTATAGATTTTCACTCCTAGCTGCAAAGTGTGTGTAGACACACATTTTGATAGTATGCTGTCAGTTTCCCAAACCTGATAGCAGATGTCTCCCAAACAACATTTTGAGCTTAATCTGGTAAAATAAGGTAAAGGTCTTTCAACCACTATAAGACGGGTGGTCGGGTGCTGGAATGGGCTGCCCAGGGAGGTGGTAGAGTCACCGACCCTGGAGGTGCTCAAGGAACGTTTGGATGTTGTGTTGAGGGACATGGTTTAGCAAGAACCATTGGTGATGGGTGAATGGATGGACTGGATGATCCTGTGGGTCTTTTCCAACCTTAGTGATTCTATGATTCTAAGATGTACACTAATTCTTGACTTTAAGAAGGAATACCTTGAACCAGAGCTTACTTGAAGGAACTGCGAAACGGTTTCTGCAAATCTGATTATTTTAGTCAAAATATATTTGGTTAATAAGACATGATCTACATTTATGAGTATGTACTTCCTTTTTATAGTAAAAACTGGAGAACTCAAGGGAAATAAATGAAATTACAGTTTTGGTAACTTTATTCCAACCTCATGGGGGAAAAAAAGTTCTTATATAGGAAATATACCTAATTTTCCAGCAATATGACATGTTGCATCCAGTAATATTAGAACTAAACTTCTTATAGTCCTTTTCCCTTAATGTACATTATATTCATTTTGCAGCTCTGAAAGCCTGTAGCATGGATACTTACCTCTGTAGCTGTCTCATGAGTTGATTCAGAGCTTCCTGAAGTGGTGTCTGCTCCACCTCTGGACAAAAAAGAATTGTGGATAGGAAGGATATGAAATGGAACTGAGTGCAAGTAATACTAAACTTCCAAGATATTATTCATCAACCAAACAAGTGATCTTACTTGAGAATTCAGCGTAAACAAATACAGTGGTAAAAAACAGGATACGTAGATATACTTTTCTCATTGGCCTCAACATTCTGCACATACTGACAGGGGCAGTAGATACTACTTTTTCAAAACAAGTATATGGTAACAGTTTCAATACTTGTAGGAGCTGGAGAAGAACATGGGGATGACAAAAAATGTCAAGATACATGTTATACAAACAAAAATAAAAAGCAAGTCAGTAGAAGAAAATTAGAATTCACTAAAGATTTTTTTTTCTACCTTCCTGTTTTGATAAAGTACTCGTTAATGGTTTCTCTGGTGATAATTCCAATCTGATAGGGGTCTGACATTTCAGTTCCTGCTCTCCCTCACTGTCTGGGTGCTCTCGATCGCGTTTCCTTTTATCCTCCTAGAAGGAGAAAGATTGCTATAAAACCTCAGGACCTGCAAAACCAGCATTATGACTGCACGTAACACTCCAGATTTTTCAAAACAACCTTGCACAATGAAAACAAAACAAACCACAAAAGAGCACACCACGTTTATAAGGCTTTAGAAACCCGGCATTTTTAGTGTACTGTCTCCATCTACTGGTCAATACAAAAATTCAGCTTACAATGCAATCTATCATTGAATGTTTATTTTTTGAACATGACAGCTTCAGAGCATGACAGGAAAGCCTCCACACAGAGAATTGTCTCCAGTGATAGCTCTGGGATGATTCTGAAGTTTATACAAAAATTAGTAAGAGCGAGGTAGGAAGTTTAAAATGAGATTGTAACCATTTCCTTCAAATAAATGTGTTATAAATACTGATCAGGTAAAGAATGCCAAAAAGAAATTACATTTTCTTCTTAATTAAGAACCAGCGTTGTCTTAATTCTATTTTATATAAATCGATTTATTTAGACACAGCATTTATTTCTGCTTTTAACTTTCTGTATGTTTACACTAGTCAGTATTTGAGATGACTTTTCACACCTTTTTCTAGAAAATCTGAAACAAAGGAATTGGCAAAACCAATACACAGAGTCTGAATGCATTCCAGCATAACAAGGCAATCAGAGGGCTGGAGCACATCTCCTGTGAGGAAAGGCTGAGGGATCTGGCCTTGCTTAGCCTAGAGAAGGTTCCAGGAAGACCTCACTGTGGCCTTCCAGTACTTGGAGGGAGCTAACAAGCAGCAGGGGAACCGACTTTTTACACAGTCTGATAGTGACAGGACAAAGGGGAATGGCTTTAAACTAAAAGAGGGGAGATTCAGGTTAGATGTTAGGAAAAGAGTATTTACTCAGAGGGTGCTGAGGGGTTGGAACTAAATGATCTTTGGGGTCCCTTCCAACCAAAACCATTCTATGATTAATGGTACAAGTTACAGGCAGGCATATCTGCTCGCTGTCTGTAACAGTGGCAGGCAAAGCTGAAGGTATTTTTCTGTGGTGGTGTTGGGTTTGTTTTTTTTTTTTGCTAATATACAAAAGCACGAACGCATACCTTAACTTTTCTCTTTCTTTTCTCCTTCTCTTCTCCAGGAACTTGTTTTTCTCCCTTCTTCCTCTTTTTCCTTTTTCTGTCCTTGTGCTTCTCGTGCTCGGATTTGTCCTCGTACAGACCGGAATCGAGCCCCGCGCTTCCCGTGGACAGTTCGGCAACTTCGTTCCCTCCAACTTTCAGCACCAGCTTCAGCGGCTTCTCTACGTACTCTTTAACGCAGCAGAGAAACGAGGCGTCGAGCGGCGCAGACAACGCGTTCTACCCGCGCCACGGCCGTCCCCCCGCCGCCCCCGCCCCGCGGACCTGTGACCCGGCCCCCCCGGGCCGTTTCTCCCCTCCCCGCCCGGCCGCGGGTGCCCAGGCCCGGCCGCGGCTCTCCGCCCGGCCCCGGCTTCCTTTGCCTTTGAGCCGGGCCCGGCCGGCGGGCCCGAGGCTCGGCGCCCGCTTCACGACCCCCTTCCCCACCCACCCTCGTAGGGGTGCTTGTCCGACTTGTGCTTCTTGTGTTTCTTCCCCATGGCGGCCCGACGGACCGCGCTGCCGGGCGGATACCGGCCCCGCCGAGCAGCGGCGCCGCGCGCACCCGGCACGAAGGGCGGCGCGGGAGCCGCGGCCCTGCAGCGCTCCCCGGCGGCTCGGCGGAGCTCCCGCAAATCCTGGCGCAGGCGCAGAAGCGGGCGGCGGCAGCCGAGCGGCGGGACCGCGAGCCGTGGTGGGGCGGCGGTCGCTCTGCCTGCTCGGCCTCGCCCCGCGGCGGTGCTGCTCCTGCGGAGCCGTCTCAGCCTCCGCTGCCCTCCCTTCTGTTCACGCTCCCGTGGGCGCCCCTCTCCTCGCGGCGCCTCTCCACGTCCGCGCCGCGCTCAACGCGGGCTGGAAGTCCTGCCCGGAGCACCGCCCGCTCCGCTGGCCGTGCCGCCCGGTGCCGTCCCTCACGTCTCCGGGATATCGCGGCGCCCCAGGCGGACGGCGGGATTCGGCCCCGCTGCTCCTGCAAACCGGCCGTGCGGAGCCCGCAGCGGGACGGGGCTCCCAGGGGCGGCAGCGCTTTGCTCCTCGGTTGCACGTTCACGGGGACGCGTCTGTGTTGTCCGTTGCAAGTTAGAAATAGCAAGTTACAAATAGCTCTGGGCATAAATGAAGGCCTCCTAGGAGCGCTCTTAAAGTCAGCGGTCGTTTCTGCTTCGGCAGCGCTGTCTCTGCCCGGCCCTGCGCCGTGAGGCCTGCTGAAATGTCGCCCCGTGCAGCTGAGTGCAGGAAGGCACCGCGTCCATCCCGGGAGAAGCTGTAGTTTTAATCCCACCCAGTGCTGTAAGTAAGTACTCCCTGGATTTGTTGAAAAAACGCCTGTGATATTCTATAGCCAAAGAAAATAACGATTAGACGTTAATTAGGGACGTAGGATACACATATCTGTACACCTCCGTGAAGATGGTTTGTAAAGTTTGAGGAACGTGCCCGCGGTCTGTGTCCATCGCTGGGAACGCGGCGAGATGTGATGCTGTGTGTTCTCCTGCTGAGCTCCGCTGCCCTTTGCTGCGGTGCTCCCAGGGCTTGTGGTGCTCTGGAACAAACCGCTGCTCTCCCGCTTGATCTCACTGCAGTAGTTTGAAATTCAGCTGTAACACACACACTTGTTTTTCTAATTCACATCTGGGTCCTCTAATGCTCTTATTACACGTGCAGCAAATGCTGTTTAGAGTGCTTTGGTGAGATGCAGAGGGCTTTTGCTTGGGACGTGGCCACATGAAGAAACTACGAGGTAAATGTTTAAAGGACATGTTTTATGTAATGAAAAAAAAAGTTGCTATATCCTCTCGTCCCACAAGAAGACTGGCAGACTTTCTAAGTTTTTTCTTTTAAGTGTGTATGGCAAGACTATTTGTTCAATTTCTTTTCTGAAATTTACTGACTAATCTCACTCTGAATCTAACAACATTCAAGAGAGCTGTATGCACAGAAGCAAGGTGAGATGGTGCCAGCACTGACAGCTGCCTTTTCCAGGTGTCTCACTCAATAGCATCTCCCTGATCAGAGAAAGATACTTTTTTTCTTAACTGGTATTGGAGGCACTTGTTCCTAGAATATACACCATTTTGCTCTCCTTTTTTCTGCTTGTCTTTCCGTTTGAAAGATACATGTTTCTTTCCTCTCAAAAATATGAATATAGCCCTTCAAAGTACAGTTCAACTGTCAGAAGCTTGTAAAGAAAAGATTCTGCTTTTCTGTGCATTGTTCTAGTATTGCTGTTGGGCTTTGTCACTTCCTTAAGAACTGAGCATATATGTATTTCTGCCTACTCAGCTGGCTCTGCTGTTACCTGTAGGACAAGAGGAAAGTTAAAGGAATCTTATCCCTGCATCCTCTTCCAATACACAATGTCTTCCCAGCCCTGATCAGGGGAAGCCCTTGCAATTTCAGGGGGACTCGGTGTAAAGGGCAAAGATAGAAGTACTGAATGTCCTTTAAATCAACACAGCGGCTGGATGCAACTTGGAACATTTAAGTATTTGAGTAGTAGTTTGTTATATTGCCATAAAGGAGAAATACATAATGTGGCCTCCTATTTTCTAGCAATGATTTTCAAATGAGATGGTATTTTTCAACAACAAATCTCATTGTTTCCAAAGTACACCTTCACTCAGTAAAAAATGAACAAACAAACAAACTAGTAGTTTCCAGAGCTGACTGAAGATAGGTAACACCTCACTGGTACAATGTGTGCCTGGTGCCTTCACAGAAGAGCAGTCAGTGTAGACAAAGCTACAAACTTCAGAAGATGGAATATTCTTTCAGACTTACTGCAAGTCTAACACTGTTTAACGTTTTGCCAAATTCACGTCTGCTGGAGTTGTGTACTTACCTGTAACTTCAAACTTTAATTAAAACTTATTACATATTGTTATTCTGGACAAAGACTTGAAAGATTCCCTAGAATCTTAGAAATCAAATATTCAAATAGTTGAAATTTAAAGTCTGATGATTTGTTTGGAAATCCAACTCTCTAACTTAAGAATTCATCTATTGGATTCTATTTCATAGATCTGTAACTTCTAGTACACATATTCTAGGCATTAAAATTTGGACCTAGTTTGGCATGTAGTGTATATTCTGAATGTCTGGTGTTTGTGCTGCTCTGCTGTTTCAAATTGTTATGGCTGACTGGCAAAGAAAGAACACTCGTTTCTATGAAAAGTAATCCTAAGTCATTTACTCACAGTAACAAGCAAATATCTTTGTAGCCAGGATTCTTAAGGCTGTAATAATCATTACAATGAGGTTGTTGTTCATTTGTAATTAGGGAAGATTACCTTATTTTCCACAGAGCCGTGGTATTGATCATGCTGTTGGACTTCTGTGTATTTGCAAAAGTCTGTTTTCTAAGTATTCTCCCTGTGATCTTGCCCAACTCCTCTGGGGACTTCTTTTAATATATTTCTTTTTAAGTGATTTTATGCACTGGAAAGAATACCTCGTTGCATAACTTGGAACTTCAATAGCAAAATTTTTGCTAGACGTGCATGAAATTGCATGAAATTTAAACATTTGTGACCTTGGTTGTTGGCTGGCACTGCTGCATTGGTTGGGAAAATTAAACAGGATTCAACTAGATCCACCTAGCTTCCTTCATGACTGGGGGTGAATGGAACACGTATCCCTCATCTGCACTTCTCTCCCTGGCCATGTGGATTTCAAAGGATTTGGAACAAAAATATGGAGAATCCTGAATAGCAAACTAGTTGGAACTGGAGGCTGCCTCAGCAGTAATTTGCTTAGGGAGCAGAGGTGTCACTGGCAGAGGCACATGTATTACCCAGACAAAGGTGAAGATGAAGTTTTAAGTTGATGCTAAGAGGGAAAAATGATAATCAAATTTACATTTGTATTAGATTTGTACTTATAATAGGAGAAAATTTGCTGCAAGTATCTAGCAGGATCTCTCAGGTAATGCTCTGGTTATTTCATTTATCTTATGTAGCGATTCAGCTTTTTATTTTGTTTCCTGTACTGGTATCTCTAGAGGAAACATGGTAAATAGAAGAAGATATGAAGAGCGTTAGGCCACATGGTGGTGTAATATGCAAAGGAAAATGAACCAGTCATGTCAAAGTTAATGGAATGTACACAATAGACACGTTTATTTGCTTATTAAAGCAGTAGTGGTTATCTGATTAAACCCAGTACGTGATATTACTACGAGCAGTCACTTTGTAAGACCTTTAATTTCAAGCAGGGAGCCGAGCAAGTACATTTGCTAGGGTCAGCTGTGGCTTTAGCTCAGCTTTCTCTGAAGGTGCCTGCGTTCAAGTTACTGGTGTTCTGTTTCCTAGTTCAGGAATCCTGTAAAGGTTCACAGTGGAAAAGCTAAAATTTGAAAATGGAGATGACCACATCTGCAGCCCCCATGGTTATGTCTCCCAGTAAAAGCCTTGGTTTTCACCTGCTGTGGGCTGGGCATCTCACATTCACAGGTGCAGCAGCTTCTCTTCAGCTCTGTGTTTTGTGTGTGACGGAAGCCAGGGAGAAGCTGTGCCATTGAACTACTTGGGACGATACCTCAAACGGCAAGCTGTGGTGAGAGCAGGGCTGAGGGATGCCAACAGTATCCCCAGCACAGTGTGACTGCAGACACACACATCTGCAGCAGCGACAGCTGGGTTTGTGTGGCAGCACTGAAACACAGGCATGCTGGTACAGTGAGGATCTAAAGGGAGGGTGATGGGGGGAAGGTTAGTTTGGTGGGGCCTGTTAGTTTTTCTCCATGCAACAAGGAGAATGAATTGTTCAGCCTTCCTTTGCCTGTTTGTTCAAACCTCTTGTGCGAAATATTTGAGGTCAGCTGGATGCCACACAGGTCTGCAGAGCACCGTGCACACAGACAGAAATTTATGCTGTATGTGCTGGTCTTCATGTCAAGGGACAAAAGTGAAGACAAGAGCGTAAGTCTAGTGCTGCTCTGCAGCCTTGAGCAGAAATGAAGCACTTCTTTCAAGGTATTTTTCTGTTCTCTGAATATGGCTCTTGGAACAGCTGATGGCTCTTTTTGCGTTTTCACTAGACTGTTATGATGTTCTGTAACAAGACATAGATGTTTCTTTTATTAAATGCTTCTGTTTCCCTTAGTTTTACAATTTCATAAATATTCAAGGCTTCATTATTTTCCTGAGTTTTTTACTTAAAATTTTTGGTATAGGCAGTGAAGTGGGAATGTGAAGTAGTCATTGCTATTAATGCTCCCTAACTTTTGCTGTGTTAGAATTCCTTAAAATAATAATAAATAAATAAATAAATATATATATATATATACACACATCTCAACCTGTTCCATGCAGTAAAATACAGATCTGTATTCTAGTATTCTAGAGTAGAATACTTCAGGAAGTTGGGCTAGGATTGGAAGTTGACAGTAGCTGAAATGAAACGAAAACCATGAGAGATGTTTTCTGATTAGGCTGATGCACTGGATTGCTGTACAGATTTTAATTCTTCCAAATTATTTAAGAATAATTAGTGTGATGTGGTATGGGAGGGAATATGGATGCAGTTGCTGAGAGAAACATGATTCCGCTACTCCCTTTTTATGCTTCTCCTTATTATGCTGCTCTTTTATGGAGAGTTTGCCAAAAGAACTGTAGTAAATGACCAGTAAGTGATCCATTTTTTTTAAAATCACCTTTAAAAAAATAAAGAAAGAATTTGGTCCAGAGAGCAGGGGAAGGAATTAAAGGGTTTTATCATATAACTGCTCAGATGTGGTCTGTTTGGATAGACACAAATTCCTTGTCAATGCTTATTAAGGTTGTTATGCCAAGTGTTTGTGCATGATTGTCTGACAAGAACTGGATGTGATCAATTCAAAATGGCCTTGTCAGCCTGCATGAAGGATTTGCTCAGAGATACAGGTGGATGTACATGTTTATGATTTATTCCGACAGGGTATTCATGTTGCTGCTTGAAGTACTTCTCCTAATTTTGTCATCTGATCACAATTAATGTTTTATTTATTCTTTCTGTTAATTTAAAACACGAAAACAACAATAAGGGTGCTTCTCATAGGATTTTCATATCTCCTATTGAATGAAATCAGTCACCCCAGTGATTGAGCTGACTGCTGCAATGTGCTTTAGAGATCAGCCCCTCACTGCGGCCATTTCCTTCTTCCCCACTCTTGTAGAAGGCTAACTGAATTACAGCCTGCTGTAGGCCTGGGAGAAATACCAGATTGTGATCTTGGAATAGGAATGGACTTTTTGTGTACCTTTCTGTAAGCCCTTCTTTCTCTTCTGTTCTCTTCATGCCTCCAAAGGAGACTGACTGCTCATTCCAAAAATTCCTGCCAGGGTTACAGAACTTTATGCAGACCCGCATTAGGCAACTGGGAGGTGTGGTGATGTGGTTATTCCCTGATGTTATACCCTGATTTCTCTGAAGGACATTGTCTTCCATACTGAAAATGGAATGATCCACTGTAATTTAAGTTTTAAACTCATGATTTTTTTATTCTTTGTGTTGTTCTTATTCTGTTGTCTTATGACAGGTGGTTCCAAGGGCTGTATTTTTTAAAATCAGTTTTAAATTTTCTGTCCTCATGTGGCTAATATGACATTTTTTTTTGTTCCCATATAGAATACATGAATTTCATTTAGAGCTACCCTCATGCCAAGCTATTCTGTCTTGGAAAACCAAAATCGTGCTTAACCTTACAGCAAGATAGCCAGTGTTTTTGCTCCCAAACCCATAGTACATTCAGTCACGTAACTTCTAGCCTTCAGGGTTTTGTTTTGCTTTGGTTCTGTTTTCTTTCTTTCTTTCTTTCTTTCTTTTTTTTTTTTTTTTTTTTTTTTTCCAAAGGAGCACTCTCTCATCTTTATTGATGCAAAGTAAAGCTTGGAAATATGTATTCCAGAGATAAAATTAACAGAAAATGAAAGTGTACAACTTACATTTGTTTTAAAATCATACAGTTTCTCTTGTGGAAATTGTGGCATTTTGAATGATTGATGTTTCTATTTTTTTTTCTCTTCAATCCTGCCCTTATTGAAATATCTTTATTCAGTTGTGTGAAAGCTAGAGATATTTCTAAATGTAGCTCCCAAACTGGAACTATTCCTGAGTACTCTTTGAGCCAAACATATGCACAGGAAGCAGCACAGAAAGAAGTTCTAAGCACACAGAAGATGGCACTTCCAGAGTTCTTGTTGGACCAGCAGTATTGCTGGGAAGGTTTGTTGGAGAGTATATTGCAAATATTCTTCTGCTTTCTATAGGAACTATTCCTGGTTTTGCCAGTGGATGCTACATACAAAAAGACAATACAACTTCAGAAAAATAATTTAATATTCTACTTGATTTAATTGTAGGGATAAATATAAGTCATGCTTATTCAACTGAAACCTTATATTTATTGCTACCTGCCAGAATTCTTGCTTTATTGTATAGAGTAACACTTTGTAGTTGCCAAGTTTCTCTGGAGATGAAGTGATAATCTCAGGCTATGAGTGGTAAATTGCTTTGGAATAATAGGTGCTGCATAAATGTAAATTGTTACCTTATCAAATGCAAGTGTAGCATAACATGGTTTTCAAACTACTAACGAGTATTTTCTCTACAAGTCTGATGGCCTTTTCAAGATACAATAGCACTGGGTTTATTTGATCAGCCTACAGATTTCTTACTTAACACGTTGGGATTGTTGTTCTTTCTGGCATAAACAAAAATTATGTAGAACAATTATGGGATAAAATAAGTCTCACAGAGTTTTTCTTAGGCTTAATGTTTTAATTACCAATCAGATTGCTTATTTTTCTGAATAAATTAAAATA
The DNA here is from genome assembly GCA_037305975.1 of Chrysolophus pictus. Lineage (NCBI taxonomy): Eukaryota > Metazoa > Chordata > Aves > Galliformes > Phasianidae > Chrysolophus > Chrysolophus pictus. Next base: position 13,612,109 of record CM074586.1, read on the forward strand.
AATATTTTATTGTAATTCTTACTAAAATACTTTTTTTTTGGTTTTGTACCTGCATTAGACAACACTTAGAATCTATTCTGGGTGTGAAAAATAATTAAAGTTTTTAACATCAAAAACACTGTGATTGAAATAATTATTTGGGGGATTTTTAACTTAAGTGCAATGTAATTTTTATTACTTCAGTCCCTTCTGCCCATTCATAGGCCTTTTTTAACAGGAGGAAGGAAAAAAAATGAGACAATTACATAAAGGAGTGGTTTCATCAGCAGCCTGCATGATGATCCAATTCTTAGCAGCCTCATTGTGGTTAAGAAGTGCTGGAATCTCAGTTCTATCTGGCTCAATTTAACGCTCATCTGAGCAACCATAATGATGTGAATACATTTTTACAGGACAAGCACTGAAATTTGACAGATAATATGCTTATAAATGATTTAGTTTCGCAAACTCACTTTAAGTAGTGAGGAAAGAGAGCAAAAATAGGAAGTATTTATGGAGAAATTGCTTAGGAAGAATGGGCATTGCTAAGCACATCAGTGAACATACAGCAAGCAGGGGGAAGAACTGCAGGTAATTGGGAATTGTCAAGTTCTGTTACAGCTGTGCAAAGATCAGAAAGCCAAGACTGATGAGAAGTGGTAAGACTAAGTGGAAAAAAACCCATTAAGGCTTAAATAATGATATAAAATGTATTCCCACAGCAAGTGAAAAAAGTCTTTTTGGATGGTGAACTTTTAACAGGTCCAACATTGTTTCGCTTTGTGCTGAACTATAATTCATTCATAATGCATATATACATATTTTTAAGACCACTATATGGTAGGCCATTATGTATCTAAATGAAGTGAGTTTTATGCATGTGCATTTTAGCAAGTCTAATTTCAGTCTCATAGCATGTTCACATAAGGTAAACACTGTCACTCTGTTTTGATTTGATTCATTATTACTCTGACATAATTCATGTTGTAAAACCTGGGATGGGAATAATGCTAGTACAGCAATAAGCAATATGGTAAAAACTGAAATTAAATTCTCTGGAGATGTATTGCTAAACTGAACTGAGGACCAAAAAGGAACAGAAAGCAGCTGTTTTCTGTCATCTCTTGCTGAGTGTATTAATTGATTTTTGATTGTTGCTCAATACATGATCTTGAAAAACTTATGCACATTTCTAACAATAACCATAAACAAACCACTTCTGTGTAATGATAATACTTGCTAAAAACTGAAGGATGTAAAGGAGAATGTCTTTCTTCTGCAAGTATTTTTTAAAATTATTTTCTACTTTTACTAGCATTTGCCACTTAGGAAAATACTGCGTTCAGATGAGCTACAGGAAAAAATGTTAGATACATAAATCATATTTCTCCTGTTCTTTGGGTATCTAAAGATTCTGCATGGTTCTTATCTTTAAAAGTAACATGATATTCTACAGCTGCTTGCTGATGTCTGACTCAACAATGCCTGAACACTTTCCTACCTGCCTGCAAGTGGCACGGCGTATTCTACTGTAGTGATTAAAATAAGCATTATTTTGTGAGAAAAGGCCTAATGCATAAAGCGAGTCTGAATAATTATTAAGGATGAAGATAACACAAAGCAAAAAGCTTTCTCTGAAGGGAAGCTGTTTTCCTTAGACTCTCATGCTCCTGTCAGTGTCACTGTAGTCACTGTAGTGTTAAAGCATTTCACAGAAATACAGAATTGCTGTCATACAATGGCTTACTAAGCAGTCTCCCCCAGCTATTTCAAACTTTCATTAGAGCTGTGGAACTCTATCAAGAAAGCTTATTTCACAATCTGATTTAAAAAAAAAACAACAACAACAACAACAAAAAACAGAGCATTTGTTTATCGAGTGTAAACTAGATGATAGTACTAATATTTTTTGGAGATTACAAGTTTATACAGGTGATTAATTGACTTGAATAGCCTTCAGGTATAATTCACATTATTGCAGAGGAGTTCCATAGCTTTTTCTCAGTCACAGACAATACTTTGGCAGTAATAATGCTGTCAGAGTTCTGTGCATTTTTCTCCATAAGCCAGTTAGGTATCTGGTGCCTTTGAATTTATAATGCATATGGCTTAACTGGGCTACTGTGTGCTCATGTCAGCTGAACTGGGGAGTAAGGGTGTAAGTGTGATGACTTCACTTAGCCAGCAGGCAGTTAATTAAGTAATAACCTTTTCAGTTAAATGTGTGAGTCTTTAAATAAAGTCAAACTTCTGATAGTCCCTGTTGATAGATTTCAAGCCTCTTTTTATTAGGAGATTGCAATATGCATTGACCATAGGGATTACATCATTTTCCTTGTGTTGAAAAAGCTTATTTTGTGAATGCAATGTTCAAGGCTCTTTGCAGCCAGGATGTTCTCCTGCTTTTGTAACACAACTGACTGCCTTGGCTGCCACCGAACTAAGATCTGGATTTACAGAGTTTAAAAGTACTTGTATTCTTGCGTCAAGCTTGGCAGATGGGGATTTCACAGCCAACATTGATATGTTCTATAGATCAAGTATTGATAACAATATTTGCTGACCAGAGAGTAGAGTAAAATAGGCAGGACTACTGTTTCTTAACAAGAATACTGTAATTCACAAACAGTTAAATGCTATCTCCTCCTAAGAGTTTAGCTTAACCCACAAAACAAACAAACAAAAAAAGACTTTTTACAGTTTGCTAGCACAACTTAAGGAGTGTTTTAGCTCAGATTTATTCAAAACTCAGTTTTACTCTTGAAATCAAGTTACTGTAGGATTACTTCAGTACAAACAAGAGAAGAATTTGGCTTTCATTATAAATAATTCTGAGTTTTGTTCTATAGCCTTCATTTTATATTGACTAGCACAGGACTTCAGCTACTGAAAATACACAAGCAATAAGAGGAACGTGTATCTTGAAGCAGCTGTGAAAATATGCTGTTGAATGGCACCTCTGCAATCAGTAAGTCAGAGCAGAATCAAACATATTGTTTACTTCGCAAGAAGGCCAAAACTGAAGAGCTGCAGCCTCACTTCTGAGTGATTTGTGGAGTTTGCTACCACATCTATCTGCATAAATATGCTTCCTCACAGAGTTTAGATGAATAGAAATGCCTCCTCTTTGGCTTTATTAATGTCATTTATTTTTAATAGAGGGGAAAATTGAAATAAGTTCTTTATGTGAAGTCTGTTGAGGAAAGGAATCTGGGGAAAAAAAACTTAAAAGTTAATTTTTTTTTATCTTGAAATCTTGTGCTTAGTAAGTGTTTAAAAATTTCTGGCAGTCCTGTTAGTAAAAATAATTATTCACAGCCTTCTGGGTGTTGTGGATCTTTTCATTTTATATGTTCAAAAGAAAGGGGATTCTTCCAAATCCTCAAATGTACAAAAGTACATTAATTTCATTTTCATCACATTTCTTCAGCGCATTAGATTTGCAAGGATCTCTAACGCAGAGATTTAGCGGCAGTGTGGGAAGACAAGTTTTTTTTTCTTTTCAGGAGGGCGTTTTGGGTCATTTTAGATGAAAGAAACTTCAGTTCATGCTATTATGTTGGTTTCCTGGTTACAGTTCAGTTTTGATTCCCCCTCTAGAGAACACACGAAAGGGAAAAATGTTGGCAACTGTACTGGACCTCTGGGTTGTTGGGTTTCTTTTTAATTTTAGCATATATTCTAGTTAACACTTTTGAATAATGTCAGCCTTACTTCTCAGGTTGGTCCCACTGATTATCTTTTTGGCAGAAGCGTGCTTATTATATAGGAACTATTCTACTGCTCAGAATAACTAGAAGTGGTGGATCTTGATTGTTTGATCAAGGGAGTCTGGTTCCTTAGTAGTATGGAAGGCATGCACAATGTAGCTGAATACAAGGTAACGCTGCAAGGTAATGGATTACAAAAGCAGTTCTGTATACCTCAGCCACTGCACAATACAGAGGCTATGAAGATGTCCACTAAACTGGAATTCTTCTTATGCAGCCATTGCTTAGGGCTCTGTGTTATGTAAGACCACAGAAGGGATGTTTTTGATAGTGCATTGTCCCTAAAATATCTGAGTTATTAGAGTGAGCATTTTGTACCTTCAGAATAAAATAATCTTCTTGAAGGAAAATGCTGAAGTGATCTCTTGGTATGAGTTGTGTGTCACCTCTGCTACAGGTGCAGTGATAAATCCCACTTCTCTTTTATGATAAATCACCTCAGTGTATCAGATCATGTAGGTTGTTGGCTGTTTGCGTGGGTGCTTCTGAAGAATATCCTCCAAAACAGAGATGTTTGAAGTTCTGGCATCTATAGAAAATCTGGCCATGTTCTTTCTTCCCTATTTATTTTTAGCCAAATGTAGATAGCTGTTTCTAATCACTGAACCACTTGCTGAATGTTTTAGATGGGTCTGTTTCTCTGGGAGTGGCTACTACACTCAGTATTCTTGATGACAACTGGTATTTCATACATGCAGGATATTAACAGCATAAGAGCTCTATTTCTTGTTACTCAGAGTTTTACAGGTTGTTTCTGTTAAAGGAAGAATTTTTTATGTTGGAAGACATAAGAGCAGCTCCATATTCACAGAGAATATGTGTGGTCCTAGTAATGGTTGGAATTAAATGGCAGCAAAAAAATTTCCTGGCTTATAGTTCCTAATCTTTTGTTTCAGAAGGTGTAGTTGCTCTTGCTTTCTCTAACAGTTTTCTCTCAGGGCTGTATTACCATGCCTTTCTTCCTGTGTCCTTGACTTTCCTGCTGCCTAATTTTATTTTATTTTTTGCCTCTGGCTGCCTTAAGCTGTTTTTAGTATTCAGTTTTAAGTTGCATGTGACTCCACCAAAAATCTCTAGGCTGATTTTAGCATTCAGATGTGAGGGAAAACCTCAGTCCACCTGTCCCAGCGTCTACAACGTCAAACCAGGCTTGCAGGACTGTGTTGGAAATGGTGGCTTCCTTGTCCAGCTTTTACCATGACAAAATGGAATTTAAGCTGTTCTCTTAATGGCACGTGGCTGTTCTACCTCCTGGCCTGGAGCAATTTATAAGATTGTCTGTAGATCAAACTCCCATTCCTGGGGAGCTACCCTGTTGTCAGCATGACATTTTAGCCTTTAAGCCATTGAAGAGCTTGAATGCATGCTTCTTGCACGCACCTTACTATGAGAAGGCAGCATGGGTACTTTTGTGTGCAGCACATACTACTTGGAATGTTACTGCTGTGCCACCTCTTCACTCATTTTCTTTGAGCGTATTATTCAGCATTTAGTCAGCACTGATTTTTCCAGTAATATTGCATAGAACTGAGATTTTTATACTATTGAAAGGATATCTGATATGACTTCAGAGCTGACATTATAGAAACTGTTGCTTCTATGTGGAACTGAAGTTCCATATTTCAGCATCTTCGTTCCGTGATCAGATACACATTTGCTTAACAGTAGGGAGAATCTATGGATCTATGGCCATATTAATCATGCAGAGAAAACCCACCATTGTTTAGAAGGAAGAGTTTCTCATGGTTGGTGATTTTGAGGCTGATATTAACAGGTTGGTGGATTTCACATTCATGTGACAACTGATGCTGCTTTTTAAATGCATTTTGTTAGCCTTAGTTTTGGTTTTGATTAGCATTAGAATATAGCAAATTACAACATTGTCTGACGTGTACTCTGACTGTGCTGCTGGAGAGGTCAGGGTTTCATTGGTCCTTACCCATAATAGCTTGCTATCTAAATAAAAACCGTAATGGAGCTACAGCTTTTTATATTTAGTGAAGTTATGGCCCAGAATATTTTTCTATACTTTTACCTAATCGTATTTTCAGTGACTCAAAACGTAATGTACATCAAATCCCATTAAGAAATTAAAGCTTTTAAAATTTAGGAAAACTTTCTGTCTCACAGTTTTATTTGCTCATAATTCATGCTTACGTGATTTATGATGTAACTGGATTAAAAATAAATAGAACACTAAGAACTGACATATTGTGTATAAGAAAATTCCTTTACTTTTTAAGGATTTGAGCCTGTGAAATCCAGCAGGGCTCTGATAGAAGCCGTTGCACTGTGCAGAGCTGCTGCAGCATTCATGTGCAGCAGGGCAGGTACTTGCAGTGACCACCAGCTCGCTGCGACTGTTGCTATTCTCAGCAGATCTGGTAATCCTGAGAAGCCTGGACTACTTTCATTGTATGTCAAAGCGACCAGGGCTGTGGGACAGAATACAGTTGAAGTGGTGGTGCTGGAGGATAGGCTGCTGCCATAGCAGCCTTTTCCTGTAGCTCTCACAGAAATAATAATAAAGGGTGCTAGGTGTGGGCCCTGGTTGTGGTGGTGTTGCAGTGTGTATCATCAGGTAGCTGTTTCCTTTCATAGACGACTCCAGGGAGAAAAATGTGTCAGCACTTTATTTACATTGTTTATATTATTTTTATAATGACATCTGTCAGTCTCACTTTAATATGATTCTTCATATTTAACTTGAATCTTAATTTTAATTATTTAATTATTTAAGGCTTCTTGTTGAAGTTTCTTCTCTCTCTCTCCAGTGCTAATTAATTATGCTTTTTTTTCCTAGATGTTGTACGGTCCATGGGGAAGCACTCATAGAGAGATTATTTGGCATATTGGGCTAAGGGATGGAAGTCTAGTGAGATGTGAATATATATATAATTATAGGACGGTGTTGCAATTGAGTTGTACACCACAGACATAGTAAGTGATTTAATTTACAATGAAGGTAAATATAGTATAGAAATGGTTCTCAGCTGTATCTTTACTATCATATAAACTTGTATAAAATACTGCTTTTAAAAAAAAAGAATAATTTTGCCTAAATAAGTGGAAGCTGTGTGTAGTCAGTAATTGCCATTCTCGTCATAGCAGCAAAGCAAAAATATGTAGTGTTACTTTGAGGATGCTATTTTGGATGAAAGAATGCTGTGTTTCAAGGCTCATGGAAAGTTTGATTAACACTTTAGAAATGAAGTATTTGGGATGTTTTTGTGTGTGTGTGTAGAGTTACTGCCATGAAGAGTTAGTCTTGGGTTGTAAATAGGCTTGAGCATTATGATTCCTTGTCCATGATGTTTGAAGGTTGCATCTCTTTGAGTTTTAGTTCTAAAAGTAATGGGGCAGAAATACTTTTGTTTTTGAAATGTTTTGTTTTTTTTTTCCTGTCAAATTTTGACTACAAATTCAGTCGGGTTCTGATGCAGTTTGGTACAGGGTATTTACCTCTTTTCTTCCCACTGTTCCTTACAGCCGCTTTTTTACCACCACTGGCCCAGGTACTTACAAGCAGCAGCCGCTTACGGTAAAGAAGCTGCACTTTGAAGCAAAGGTCTTTTTTAAAGTCATCTGTTAGTTTTTTTGGCTTTGTTCTCTTTGGCCATGTGGTAGTGGAAAATCATTTGATCTGCATTGATTGTATAGGTTGTATTTCTGGGAGAATGATGGAGTTCTTCGATGACATGAGCCTTTAGTCTTTGAGCTAGTTTGTGTTCGAAGGCTTACAGTGCAGCGAGGATCTGGTAACGTCAGAGTGATGATGTCCTGCTGAGGTGTAAAGTTTGTAACCCAAAAGCAGAAGGAAAAAGATCATGATATTGCCCTGATCAGAAACTGAATGAAAAAACATCTGTTAAGTTGGAGGCTTTTATCAGAGGAAGCCAGAACAGAAGTTCCTCGATTCCTGGTCAAAGGGATCAAGTTTGGAACATGAATTCAGGAACCTTTCTGAGGTCAGGGATAGAGGGTGTGCATAGAGGGATTTGGAATAGGGACAAGACTATACTTATTAACTACCCTGGCTGAGGTGGTGTGGGAGAAGGCTTGCGTATTCCTTGTTCTGAGCCTTTCCCTGAGAATAATCTGCACATTTGCCAACTGTGCACTGTTTGGGAGCTCGCAGGGATATTGCACAGCGGTATCTTTACATTTTTATCAAATTAAAAAATCATGTTTACTTCATATGCTGAAAATGATGCAAGTAGTAGTTGGCAAAAAAGTTTGTTGAGAATAGCAGGGCATTCAGGAAAGCAGATGAGAGCAGTGGTGCATAGGGATGTATTTTTTTCTTGTGAAAGATAGGTTGGCAATCTTTACCACAGCAAATTCGTTCAAAGATGCATTCATATGTTCTGCTGTTTGCAGTGCATATAGGAAACCAGTCTTGTCATTTTTCACTCATAATCCACTCCACAGCCTAGAATCCAGGAAAGCTTTGGCAAGCCATAGCTGACATTGTAATGGTGTATGGCTTTACCACAGTGTGAATTCCTTTTAATGTCAGTTTCTCTATGGGGGATTAGTCACCACAGATGTCACAGATCCTGGGAATATCTTCCACGATAAAAAAAGGAAAGCTGGCATCTCAACTGTCATTTAATAATCTACAGACTTGTTAATTTATATGTTTTATGATACTTGATACCTGCAGATACAATAAACCTGTTCTTCAAGTTCTTGCTGGTTTGATTGCAAAATGTATGTTAATTTATGTTCTTGTAGAACAGTTAGATTATAAAATGTTGTGTTGTCTTTGTTTTGACATTTTTGACATACTAGTGGATAGATCAGGAGTGCCAGTCTTCTCATTGCGTGCATCTTGCAGCAAGCCTCTTTGATTTATAATCTCTTCTTTGCTTTTCTCTCTCCCTCCTCCCCATGTAACGGTAGTCTAAAATGCTGATTAAGGTCAAAACAAGTTTATGCCAGTTAAAAACGGACATATGGAAAGTTCCAGCACTGAGCCCCACAAGGTATGAGGGAGGAATTTATAGCCTTGAGATGCTCCCAGTGCTTCTCTTTAATTAACTACTGTAAGCATCCTAAAATTCTCAACTACAATCTGCCTGACAACAGGGAACCCTCTAAATCTGTATTTAGTTGTAATCACCCTGCCCACCACTATTCAATATAGATGTGTATATCAGGTGTTCTGTGGCCTCCAAGCAAACGTCTTTTGTTCTGTGTTGTGCAATGTGAAATATAAGTCAATTCATTTGTTTTCCTCTTATTAAAGAAAGTTCTGTTTTATTAATTCTGTTTTATTAATCTTACTCATAAAAGCATGTTTGTTTCTTTGTTTTTAAGAAATGGACAAAAAGGCAGCATTTCACAAGGATTTTAAGCAAGTAACTGCTCTTTTTTTGCAGTTTTCTTTCACTTGTTTTAATGAAGGACACTTAACTGTCCTGTGGAGGTGGGAAAAAAAAAAGAAAGAGGTTTGTCAGTATTTAATTGTTTTGAAAAGTAGATCCTCATGATCTGTACCCTAGTAGTAATCTGAAAAGCAAGTGGGATAGTATTCTTCCCTGCTTACGCAACAGAAGGCATATTTCAGTAGTTCTTGTGGCCTTGTGCCCCTGATACTGAGTTGTCTGCTACCTGCTACAATTCTAAGATACTTTACAGTGTTCCTGTTTTCCAGGATACTTCACTCTGTAAGTGTGACTACCTATATTTGTTTGCAGAGGAGCTCATGTTTGACTTTTAATGTCTGTTTTAGCTGGATATGGATGACCTATTCGTGCTGTGGTTTCGTTCTGCACCAAACGGTATCTGCAGACTTGATTAATATTTATGTATTTTTCTTCTTTGTCAATACTGAAAGTGTGAAACACCATTGACCTCTTTTCTTATTAATGATTCATTTTGTAATTCATTAATGTTTGCCTGGCTTTTTTTTTTCACACTAAATTTTAATTAAATGAAGAGTGAATATTTAACAAAGATCTTACAGCAGTGCAATTAATTATGTCTATACTTCCCAACTTCATCGATCAAACTCATCATTTCATAAAAGAATGAGATGAAATGAATCTGATGTAATCTTTATGCCTTTTCCCAGGCTGCCATACAGTGAGGGGATGTGTTTGCCCTACAAGCACCTAGAGACTTGCATCTCTAAGTTTTTAGAATTCTGCTCAAAGCTCTCGTGTCGTAGCTATAGAAATATGATAGTGCACAACATACTGTTATGCAATTGTCATTTATTCTTATAATGGTCAATACAGACAAACTTTGGTGTAGCATAGTGTGGATATGCCCAAATGGGCTGGCCTGGGCCATTAGTTACATCACAGGACTTAGGGGGAGCTGTGAGCACCTGCAAGCATGTCAGCTAAGTATTTTCATAGTTCATTTGTACTCTGCTTTGTGCTGTACATTATACATTTCCATAATAATCATTTTAAAGCAGCATTGAGTCTGTTTACACAGATCACATTTAATAATTACAGATACCTGTAGGGTGTAAGGATTTGTGGAAAGGTTTCAATACATACAGAAAATTGAAGTTCCTTGAGTACTGAAATTCTAATTTTTTTTTTTTTTTTTGTAGTAGTAGTAGTACTGTGGACAAATAATGGCATATCTGTTTCCATGAAATAATATTCCCGTCTTTGTTTTCATGTTTTATTTTTTCACTGCCAGAGTTAAACATTGATCAATTCAGCATTGTGGAAAAATGACCTGGAAAAGGTATGGCCTGTAAGAGGTATGGATGTGTTGGCTTTCTACCTCACTGGGTGAGCCAATGGTTTTGTTTAAAGAAAAGGGTAAAAAGCAGTGTCTGGGTTACATTCTACAGTGCTGTAAAATTTTGTCATACTAGCCTATATTTATTTCCTTTTGAAGATAAATCACCAGTCATCCCTTTATTTCTTTTCTTTACCTTTGTCCTTGACCCTAACATTTCACTGTTGAACCCCTCATAAATGTTATCTTTTTTTGACACTGGCCAAAATGGGTACACATCTCTGACGAGGCTGTTTCATTGCTTTGCAAAACATCATAGTTAATGGAGAATTTCTGAAGCTGCAAAGGGCAGCTAGACAGCTGACTGAAAATCCGTGTCAGCTGAATACTTCACTCTGTTTTTACCTTTGAAAATCTCACCATATAATAATATTTCCCTCTGAAGTTGGGTGAATAAGAAAGATAACAGATGTCTGTGTATCGTGATTGCTTACCCAAGACATTGCTCTGTAAATCCAGTAAGTGGGGATCAAGATACTTTGTGATATGCTCTACCATGTCAAAACAGAGGCTAAATCTTTTCACTGAAGTAGTGATTAGGAAATGTATGTTTAATCAGAATAGTCAATATGTGACACTACAAAGGAGTAAGACTTAGAATTATTTTTGGTGACATGCATTGTATGCAGTACATGGTAGAACAGTGTGCACTGTGTAAAGATTTTCAGTACCAGCTTTATAAATTCAGGGAGGAAATTTGAAAATTCTGGCTTATGAGCATGCTAAAAACATTCCTGTTTTTTGAAGTTCTGTAATTTTGACTTACAAAGTGACTCTAATAAGGGCGATGTTAATAGAGGCAATTTGTAGCTATTTTTCAAACTTTAAGTGTACACAAGCACTGTTATTTTTTTCTTACTTTTACAAATCAGTGGAACTGGCTCAGTAAGAGAGTTTGCAGCGGAAAGTGGAAAATGTGGACTGGCTGTATGAACAAAAATTGTGTAAATTGCCCACATGTCTCAGTCCCACAGACTCTATGAAACATTTCCACCTGTGAATGCCTGTTTTGCTTAGAAAAGTGAGATTTAGCCTGCCTCAGCACATCAAAGTTGCGGTGCCTTTGTAGCCCAGATACGTATACTGCAGTTAGCTTTAATCTTCAGTAACAGTAGTAGCAAAGATGTTGTGTGAAGGGCTCCAGCATGGAGCAGCAGCCAAAGTAAGGGTCCATTAAGTGGATTATATTTCATTTAGTAGTCCACAATACAGTTAGTGCCAGGTGACTTTGGTAATGTTTTTAATTGGGTCTGTTGTATTAACGTTAGCAAAAGTCAGTCTAATTCTGCTGTCATCTTTACTAGGCATGCTTGATTTTGACTCACATCACTGCAGTGCTAGTGAAAATTTTATTTCAGGCCTGTCAGATGGGAGAGACATGCTGTGATGTGACCGTGTGGTCATGGGTGATGTACTTATAACTCAATCCTGACGAAGGCTAAGCTTGTGGGGTTCTCAAAATATGTAATAAGGTTTATGTTGGCTGGGAGAGTCATGACAGAGTATAACAATCAAAAAGAAAGAAAGCCATACCAGGTTCACAAGATGTCCCTGAACTACAGGTTGCTGAAGAATCACTGTATGATTGTTTTCTTCTTGTCCTTCTGCTGTTCATCAAGCATCTGCTGTTGACCCCTCTCAGAGACTGTGGACTTTGGCTTAAATTCCTTATCCTTCTTTACACCAGTGCTTTCATGGCGCTGGGTCATACTGCCACGACCAGCTAGTATTTAGCCTGCACACCTCTTTAGATATCTTTTTGTCCTAAACTGAGCATCCCAAATTGGTAGAAATTGATACAGATTTTGAGCTCAGCTGATCAGTGTTGAAACAATTGCAGGTGTTTTGCTGCAGGATGCTGTGTAAGAGCAATCCACTTTCTTGTAGCATAATTTTCAGAGCCGTCAAAGGGATTGTAGAGAAAATAGTATCAAGGTGAGGATCTAAAATTTGACATATTAACTAACCTCACAGTTGTTTTGTTCATGGAAGACAGTGGAAAAAGCTCCCACAGTCTCTCCAAGGATGTGTGCTGCAGTGGTGAAGCCTGGGCACCATGAATCATCTTCTGCTACTTAAGAGCAGAAATGTACACTACATGCTTTGATGTGCCAGAGCAGCTGCTCTGCACAAGGACTCTGCCTGCCTAACAAACTAACCTCTGTGAGCAGTGTGCAGAGCCCTGGACAAGGCGGTGCTGTTTACTGCGTGTGTCTGATAACTCTTCTTTAGACTGAACTAGCATTCAGGGCAGAAAGCTCACTGACTGCAATCAAGAAGAATATTTTCTCTTAAGATCTGTATTTCTCTAACTTGAAATATGACGGTTCTGAAGTAGACAACTCTTAATTGTTACTTTATACTCCAACGCTGTT